>QAXK01007501.1:0-12845 GCA_004335735.1 Chlorella sp. KRBP
ACACCTGCCACCTCACTGTGCTGCCGCAGCAAGCCCAACGACGCTGAGAAGGACAAGAGGAGGCAAGACACGAGCGGGCGTTACATACACCAACAGTGAGTCAACAGGGCTTGGGTTAGGGTCTGGTCATGGTTAGGGTTCAAGTTAGTGGCAAGGAGAGGCAGGACACGATGGAGACCTGGGCACGGATTTGATGGCACGGCAGTAGATACGGCAAAGCAGCGCTGATCCCGCCCACCTCTCTCATGCGCGCGCAACCCTAATCCTAAGCCCTAAAACGCAAACCCTAACCGCAGGTGCCGCTGCGGCGCCGCCAACTGCACTGGTGTCATCTGGGTATATGAGGTCGACGTGGAGGACACGTCCGAAGGCGCTGGTGGTGGTGGCGGTGGTGGTGGCGTGGGAGGCTGGCAGCAGGACACTGGCAGGGCCTCTGTTGGCGGCGGCGGCGGCGGCGGCGGGGGCAAGGGGGCAGGAGGAGGTGGTAAGGCCAAAGGGCAGCAGAAGGGCTCAGCTGCGTCTCAACGGGGCGGAGGGAGTGGGGGCGGGAGGGGGCGGGGGCGTGGTGGTGGTGGTGGTGGTGCGGTAGGGCTGCAGAGGAAGAGCAGTGGAGGTGGTGGGCTGCCTCCGCCGATGCCGCAATTGCAAGGCTCGGCGAGGCTGCAGAAGTGGGCGGTTGCGCAGCGGAAGCAGGGGGTGGTGCGGGAGGAGGAGGGCGGGGTGGGGAGGGATGTGGGTGGGAGTGGGGTGCGGGGCGGTGTGGGGGAGGATTTGGTGGAGGAGGCGGACGAGGAGGAGGAGCAGGAGGAGGTGGAGGAGGTGAAGGTGAGGGGGAGGGGGAGGCTTGGCGCAGCGTCGAAGCGTAAACGGCAGTGGAAGGGCAGCGATGGCGGCGGCGGCAGCGGGGAAGAAGAGGAGGAGGAGGAGGAGGAGGAGGGTGGAGGTGGTGGAAAGGGAGGGAGGGTCAAGGGTGGGACGGGTGGGCGTGGTGGAGGGAGAGGGAGAGGTGGCAGCAGCGGGGAGGAGGAGGAGGAGGAGGAGGGGCGGGTGGATCGGGAGGTGGCGGCCTTGGTGCGTGACCTTCAACCCATGCGTCGGGGCTTTGACGGTGGCTTGGACGGTGGGAGGGGAGGCGTGGTGGGCAACGGACAGCAGCAGCAGCAGCGCCAGCAGCACCAGCACCAGCAGCTGCTGCCGGCTCTGCCCGTTGTGCCGGCTGGGAGGAGGGTGGTGGATGCTGCTGCTGCTGCTGCTGCTGCCGACGGCGCCGCCGCCACAGCCACCGGTGCTGCGGCTTCACGAGGAGGTCCAACAGCAGCAGCAGCAGCAGGAGGAGGGGGAGGGGGAGGAGGAGCAACAAAGGGTGCCAAGCCCTCGCCCCACGTCCTGCTTCCCTCCGGCGGCACCCCCCAGACAATCCACCACACCACCACCAACAACAACAACAACAGCAACAGCAAGCAGTCGGGCAAGCAGCAGCTCCCCACCCTCGCACCCCCCAACCAACCTCCTCCTTCCGCTGCTCCTCCTCCTCCTCCGCAGCAGCAGCAGCAGCAGCAGGGTGGTGGTGGAGCCGACAAGAAACGGCGGCGCACTGCTGCCCCTAACCCTAACCCTAACCCTAACACCACCACCCCCGCTGGCCCCGCTGGTCACCCTGCTTCCACACGAGCAGCAGCTACGCCGCAGCTTCCTTCCGCACCCACACGCACTCTCGACATGCCCCCCCAAAGCGCCACTGCAGTGCAGCAGCTGCCATCCGCACCCACACCCACCACACGCGCCATCAACAACGCCCCCCAACGTGAGGCAGCTGCGCTGCAGCTGCCCCCTCCCCCAGCACGCCTGAGCAGGCAAGGCGGCAAGGCCACACCCACACTACCAGCACCAGCACCAGCACCACTACGCAACGCCACCACCACCACCACCACCACCGCCACCACAGCTGCCGCCGCCGCCGCTGCCCCACCCAGGCTGCCCCTGCAGCCACAGCCGCAACCACAGCAGCATCAGCAGCAGGGAGGGGGCGGGACCACACCACAGCGCACCCCCAGGCGCGTGGTGCCCCAAAAAGTGCTCGTTGGTGACAGTCCCATCCCCGTTGCTCCCGCCGTAACCGCCACCGCTGCCACCGCATCCACCGCAGCAGCAGCGGCGGCGGAGGGGGAGGCGGAGGGGGAGGCGGAGGAGGGGCTGTATGCGCAGTTCCGCATGGTACCTTTTGTTGGGTCGGGGGGGCGTGCGGGAGAGGGCGCAAGGGAGGGGGCGGCGGAGGGGGAAGGGGAGCGGTTGCCGGTGCTAACCCTACGGCCTACCTCAGGAAAGCTGCTTCCGGTGCTGGCTGCTCCTTCTGGTGGGGCAGGGGGGCTGCTGCCGACGCTGGTGCCACTTGCGGCGCATGGCGGTGGCGAGGGCGGTGGTTTGGGCGGCGGTTTGGGCTTGGGAGGAGGAGGAGGAGGGGTGTGGAGGGGTCGGGGGGCGGTGCCTGATGCGCTGGACGCGGTGTGTGCGGCGCCTACAGGGAGTGGAAGCAAGAAGGCAAGGGGTGGGGCCGGTGGAAGCGGTGGGAGTGGAGGCGTGACGGGCAAGCGGCAGCGCTGATGTTGACCCTGAGCCTACTCCTAACCCCAGGGTTGGCTGGGAATGCATTCCAGAACACAAGCACTGCTCAACCCATGCCACACGCTAAGGGTGCAGCTTGCGAGCGGGGCGGCCAGCCGCAGCACCTGCTGTTCCATCTCTTGACTAGCTGGAGGTTTGGTGTTGGAGACGCGATGATCATTTGCCACGACATGACTTTGCTGCTCGCCAAGGACTGACTTTGCCATGACTCTGCGTCTTCACGTGCAACAGCTTTGCTCTCCGGCGTGGCTGGATGCGTGCACGCTCAAAGGAAGGAGCAAGGTCACGCGTCGGCGGCGCAGCGAGCGCTTCTCAGGCCAGAGTCTCCTGAGGCGCGGACGTCCTATGCGCTTTGATTCTTGCATGGTCTCTGGGCAAGCCACGGGGGAAGCGACATCCGTTACTGGAAAGCACAATTGCGATGCGTCAAACCCCCACAGAGCCAGAATAGACCAAAAGTATACCTCCGTTAGCAACGTCAGCAAGGGGAAAGGCGTCAACAACGTAGACAAGCGTCATCAAAGTCAGCAAGCGTCAGCCAAGCCTCGTCACGCCGTGGCTGCCTTCCAAGTTGTGGTGGGCATCACCGCCACGACTTCCGTCACCATCGCACCTCCTCCTGCCCCCGTCCGGAGCCCTCCGCCATCACACCGCTGCACCGTCACACCGGTCCACCATCACACCGGCCCACCATCACCATCGCACCTCCGCCTGCCCCAGCCCAGAGCCTTCCACCATCACTCCGGTCCACCATCACACCGGCCCACCATCACACCGGTCCACCATCACTCCCACACGTTCCCCTAGAGCCCCATGGCCAGCCCCCACCTCCGTCGCCATCACCAAAACAAGCCCTCCTTCACGCCCTCCCATCCCCACCTCACCCACCACCGCCACTCCCACACTACCTACGGGCCCCCTGCCACTAACATCCCTAACCCATCACCAGCCGCCCCATCTGCTCCAACTCCGCCCCCACCCGCTGCGCCTCCGCCTGCACCCTCGCCCCCTCCTCCCGCAGCAGCCTGATCCGCTCCTGCAGGGTCGGCTTTTGCTTGTCGAGCAGGTCCTGCTGCTTGGACACCTGGTCGCGCGCCTGGGTGAGCGCGTCACGGGCTCCGTCGGCGTCGGCGTGCATCCGCTCTAGGTGCGCCTTCTGGGCCTGCAGTGTGAGATTCGAAAAGAGTGAAGGAGAGGGGGTGGGTGAGCGCGTCGGGCGCTGCGTTCGATTGGGCGTGCATCTGCTCTAGGTTAGTGCCGTCTGGGTTAGTGCAGGCAGAGAGAGAGATAGCGAAGAGTTGGGGAGTCAGTAAGCCTGCTAGCCCATCGCATGCTCGCAAAGAGCACCCATAACAGGCTCCCGTAACAGTTTGCTGCAGCACCTGCTCACTCACCTTGGCGCGGCACAGGGCAAAGTCCAGGGGCGACGGCATGCGCTCCTGCTCACTCAGCGGCACGCCCGCCAGGCTGCCCGGCCGTAGCTGCACCTGCTGCTGCTGCTGCTGCTGGGCGGCCGCCTGCACAGGGCGACACGCAGTAAGCAGAAGCTAAGTGGCAGTCTGATGGTGAGCCGGGAGGCGCGTGGTGTTGGTCGCCTTCACACAGCAGCACGCAGCACCATCCCAACCCACCATCCAACCATCCCGCTCATCCCAACCCACTCACCGGCGGCGCGTCAGTCTCCACGCCCGCCTGCAGGTTGACGCTCCCCCCGTCGAGCGCCAGCATCCTCGTGCGCGCCTCGAGCTGCCCCTTGCCGCGCTGCCGCAGCTGCAGCGCGAAGCGCTTCATGCGCTCCGTGTCCTCGAACACCATCAAGGACTCGAAGAGCCACCAGGCCAACGTCTTGCGCAGCGACAGGGCGTACTGGGCGCCGCCCACGGTGACGTTGATGGCCACGCGCTCGAGGAGCACCTGCGCGCGCAAGACGGGGACAGCAAGCGCTGGATCTGGTGGCGACGGAACGCGCACTCGAGAAGCACCTGCAAGAGCAAGAGAGGCAGTGCTACGGCAGCAGGGCGCCAGCAAGCGGCGATAGCGCGCGTCAGGTTTGGGCAGGTAGACGAGTCAGAAAGGAGCGGCGCAACCCGACTCGGACCTGCGTGCCGCAGGGGTCGCAAGGTGCGCACCGGTGGAGGTGGACGAGGCAGACAGACGCAACACCACTCGACCCTGATCTGTGCGAGGCTGGCGCAGGGGTCGCAAGTTGCGCACCGGTGGCAGGTAGACGAGGTTGGCCGCGTAGCCCACGAATCCGTAAAGCGTGCCGTCCCTGTCCTCCACGACCAGCTCGTCCACGCCGCGTTGCGCCTCCTGCACCACCAAGAGGCGCTGCGGGTGGCCCAGCTGCTCCGTGGCGCGCACGTTGGCGAAGCGCGGGGCCATCTCGGGCGCGCGCAGCACGATCCACTGCGGAGGGAGCAAGAAAGGTGGGTAAGCGCGTGAGAGTGCGCGCGAGCGCACGCAGCAAGACCCACTGCGACAGGGGGTCTCGCTCCGGCTCAAGTGCACGAGTCAGGTTGGATTAACC
This sequence comes from Chlorella sp. KRBP, assembly GCA_004335735.1. Classification (NCBI taxonomy): domain Eukaryota; kingdom Viridiplantae; phylum Chlorophyta; class Trebouxiophyceae; order Chlorellales; family Chlorellaceae; genus Chlorella; species Chlorella sp. KRBP. Next base: position 5,153 of record QAXK01007501.1, read on the forward strand.
CGCACGCCGCCGCCACCTTTAACCCAGACCCACCGAGGTGCCGCCTTGCGGGTTGAACCCATTGATCCGCTGCCGCTGCTGCTTGGCCTGCTCTGTCACTTGCCCCGGCGGCGTCAGCGTGACCATGTAGTTGAGTCGGTTGCCAAGGTACTTGCTCAAGCAAGCCGACACGGAGGCGCGCTCGCAGCGCAGCAGCATGCTCACGGTGCCCAGCGCATCCTGCAGTGGCCAAGGGCAGGGAGGTAAACCAGGGAAAGTGCAGGTGGTTATTTCCTGCAGTGGGCACGGGAAGGGAGGGAAGCAGACGAAGGTGCAGGTGGTTATTTCCTGCAGTGGTCAAGGGAAGGGAGGGAAGGAAGCGAAGGTGCAGGTGGGGCGTTTGCGTCCACAGACACAGCTACACACATAAGCAGGCGTGCTCATTTTATGTCGCCATGGCAGAGAGGTGGCTGTGCATAGAGGTGTAGTGGCTCAACACACAACACACGCACCTCTGCCACTGGGTCCCACACCACCTCTGCCTTGAGACGGGCAAAGTAGCCAGGTGGAAGCTGCGGGCCCACGTTGCTAGCAGGGAGGTGGCTGTGGTGCTCAACACGCACCTCTGCCACTGGGTCCCACACCACCTCTGCCTTGAGACGGGCAAAGTAGCCAGGTGGAAGCTGCGGCCCCACGTTGCTTGCTCGGTGCGGAAGGCCCAGCGTGTCGCCGGGTGCCACGTCCTCACACTTGCGCTCCAGCTCCTCGATCTGCACGTCGCAGCACACGCAGCATGGCCACAGCACGGTCACAGCATGGGCACAGCGCGCCACGCCTTCAAATCTACCCTCTCGAGGCGCTCAATCTGTGGGCACAGCATGGGCAGAGCATGGCAAGTTAGCAGCCCGCCAGGGTACGCTCACTTGATGTCAAGGCACTGTACAGCAGGTGCCATGCTCAGGCATGCTGCATGCGAGATGCGATTGATATCGGAAATCTGCTTGCCAGACATGGCTGTACCAGATGTAAAGCTCACCACACACACACACAATCGTGACAATTGCTCTCCGAGCTGCTTCTCCGAGCTGCTTTAGTGCGAGAGGAATCCTGTCCAAGCTCACCTTCTGCCTCATCTGCTCCCACGAGCCAAGCTGCGCCAGCGCCACGCCCGCCCGTGCTTCCGCCTTGTGCTCCTCCTAGTTGGACTGCTATTGAGAGGACCCTGTCAAGCTCACCTTTTGCCTCATCTGCTCCCACGAGCCAAGCTGCGCCAGCGCCACGCCCGCCCGTGCTTCCGCCTCCAGGGCCTTCTGCTCGTCCGCCTGGGCGTCAGCCACGCCGCCCTCCAGCGCTTGCAGCTCTGCCTCCGCCTCGCGCACTTGGTCTTGCACCTGCAGAGATAAGGATACAGAAGCATTTGGATAAGAATTAGCCGCGCTGCCTTACAGCGCTTGCAGCTCCGCCTCACGCACTTGGTCTTGCACCTGCAGCGATAAGGACAAGGATAATGAGATACAGTGAAACTAATTGGATATAAGACGTAAGCAGTCACGCCGCCCTCTAACGCTTGGAGCTCTGCCTCCTGAACCTGGTCCTGGTCCTGCACCTGCAGCAACAAGAGTCCGCTTAACGACTGCGTGTGGACACTGCTGCTGAGGACACCAACGTTCGAAGACAGTGAACGCCTTGATCAGACGCTTGTAAAGTCAGGGTGGAACGAAAGGAATTCCAAATACCAGATACCTTTTCATATCAAAGGTATGAAAACATAAACAGACGTGAACCTGTAGCTAGCCTCACCTCACGCAGGCGGCCCTGGTGCATGTCCAGGTGCAGCGACAGCTCAGCCTGCTTGGCCGACGTCATGAGCCACTGGGCGACCAGAACAGGCTCCATGGTGGCGCCCTTGCTGTGCGTGACGTGCGCGCGTGCCACCTCCCTGGCCTGCTTGTCCATGCGCTCGCGAGCGGCGCGGGTGAGCAGCTTCTTGCCTGCGTGGGCGAGGTTTAGGGTCCAAGCTAGGGTTAGGGCGGCTGCCGTGCGATGGCACGTCAGTGGCTTTCTAGCCTGCGCAAGGCAGCGTGCAGTCGTGTGACTTTTCAAAGAGTTGACACTGAGTGCGGTGCGCGGTGCGGGAGAGCAGCTTCTTGCCTGCACAGAGCAACGTTTACAGCCGCGTAGAAAGAGCTGTCATGCGAGCATGGTGCGCAGCACACGTGTGAGCAGCTTCTTGCAGCTTCTTTCCTGCCCTCTTCTAACCTCCCTTCCTCCCTCTCCTCCACGACCCAGGTGCGCCTCCCTCTCCTCCTTTTCCTTTCTCACCAGGCAAGGTGGCTAGATGTTCCGCCACCATGTCATGCAACCTCCCCTCCTCCCTCTTCTCCACTGCCCAGGTGCGCCTCCCTCTCTTCCTTTTCCTAACTCACCAGGCAAGGTGGCCAGGTGTTCCGCCACCATGTCATGCAACCTCCCCTCCCATTCGCAATCCACCGCCAGCTGGCAGTCGCCCATGGACGCTTGCATCAGGATCGAGTAGGACTGCCCAGGGAGGAACTCGGGACGGGGAGCTGCAAGGTGGCCTGGGAGGTCTGACAGGAGGACGGGGGCAAAGACCCACCCGTTGCCCTCCTGGGCAGCGTCACCCTGCGGAAAGGGAGGGCAGGGCCAGTTGTGGTGCAGGGTGCAGGTTAAAAGTGAGGCAGGCGAACGGGAATACGCACGCAAGCGCACCTGGTCCGTCAGGTGCTGCTGATCTTTTGTGACGGCTGCAGCATCATGACACCTGTCGTGAACGCCATGCAATGATGATGATGGTGAGAATGTTGACACAGATGAGCTCATCTGCTTGCAAGAGATCGTCGCGCCAGATGTAAACATCGAGACACACACACAGTGTGGAAGATCTTTTGTGACGGCTGCAGCATCATGCCACCTGTCGAGACACCAAGGAAGATGGTGATGATGACAAAACACGAAAAACAAACGCACCTGGTCCGCCTGCTGTGGTGTGGCCTCCTCATGCAGCACCCACTGACGCCCCACATCCCCTGCACCACCGCCGCCGCTGCTGCCCCTCCCTTCCCCCCCCGCTCCTCCTCCTTCTCCTCCCGCCGTCGTCGGGTGCCTCTTGAGCATGAACCTGGAGAGAAGTGAAACGGACAACACCAAAACCAAACATTCATATTGACACCATGGATTGATATGTCTTTGTGCGTGACAGGAATGCTGTTGCACGTGGCCTGGTGCTGCGCGACGTATGACATACCCCTGCGACGCCCAAACAGATGCAAATTGAACAGACCGCTTACCTTGCCTGCTGAATCCCCACCCCCACCTTCTCCCCCAGGTAGTCCGTCAAGTGCACCCGCACGCCGCCGAGCACCGTCCGCTGCAGCTGGCTCGCAACCACGCACTGCACCCGCCCCGGGGTGTCCATGCGCAGCTGAACCCGCTCCGGTGTGTCAGGGAGGGCGACCGCCTGCTGCCCTCCTCCCGCCCCCGCCCCCGCACGCGGCGTCCCTACCCCCACTGCCCCCGGGGAGTGAGGCGTTGCTGGTAGCAGGTCCTTGGGGGCGGTTTGGGGGACGGCGTCGACGTCCATGGGGGTGGGAGGGTTTGCGTTAGGGCTTGCGGTGGTGGTGGTGGTGGTGGCGGGGAGGCAGCGGGTGGGGTGGCGGGTGGGGGAGATGAGGCCTGTTGGCGGGGAGGTGGCGAGGGTGGGCTCGACGAGCAGGCTGTAGCGCTGGCGCACGCAGAGGGTGGCGGCGACGAGCTCAGGGTAATCTGCGTTTAGGGTTTAGGGTGCGCATGGGGGCTTAGGGCTTAGGGCTCAGGGCTTGAGGCGAGCTGCACGCGTTGGTGACAGCCAGCAACGCACCGCTGCGTCGCATGCACTTGGCGCAGGTGCTGCACATGCAAACAACCTTAAGCCCTAACTTCACAAACCCTAACGCACCCTGGCCGCACGTGACGACCAGCCGGTACAGCCCCGGGCGGCACGGCACCCGCAGCGGCGGCACCGACACCACCGCCGGCCCGGTCTTGGCCCATTTGAGCTGCGCCGTGCCCGCCATCAGCCCCTGCTCCTCGTTGTATGGCACGTACAGGCTCGCGTCGGCGACGGCGCGAAACGCACGCGTGTCGGTGCACCGCTGCATCTGCACCCGAGGAGGCGGCAGCGCGATCGCCCCTCCGCCGCCGCCGCCGCCGCCGAGGTGGCTCACCCACAGCTTATCCTTTGCCGTCAGCATGACTAACTGGAACTGCGGCAGGTACTGCGTCTGCTGGGGCGGCGGTTGGCCGGCGGTTGAGCCGGCGGCGGTTGGGGCGGTGGAGGGCGGAAGGAAGTAGTGGGTGACAAGGTGCTGTGGGTCGACACCTGCGCGTGCAACATTGTGAATGTGAGAGGGCAGGTACAGTTAAACGAGTGCTCTCAACTCTGCTGCCTTTGTACAGCCTGTGTATGCTCATCTTGCCGCACCAAGACGTAAAACTCAATACACAGGACCGCTTCTTCGTTCAGGTGCCTGGGGTGGCCATGCATGCGCTATGCGTGCGTGCTCTGGCCTGGGCTCTTCCTCTTGCTTCGCTGCTGATCCCTGCTGCCTTGGCTGCCCTGGCCTCTTTTGGGATAGGAATGCCTGTTTCGTGGTCCTGCATGCACAAACACTCTCTCTCCTCTTGGCTGCTGCGGCTGCCCGCCCCTTCTGCGAGCTGCACAAACACTGACACATGATACGAATGCTGTGACACGTGGGACCTGGTGCACACATGACACGAATGCTGTTGCACGTGGGACCTGGTGCTGCGGGACATCTGATACACCCCTGTCGGTGCCCAAACAGATGGAAATCGAACAGATGATGCCTCACCTTGGTCGACCCGTGGGGGCAGCGGCAGGTCGCCGTTGCTGGTGCTAGTGATTTGCAGGGGGGTGCGCACGTTCTGGCACTCCTGCCACCCCTCGTCCCACAGCAGGGCTCCCATGTGGTCAGGGTAATGGCCAGGGCTTAGCTGCACCACCACCACCACAGGGTGGGACGTCTGGGGCTGGGCGGCGGCAGCGGCGGAGGAGGAGGCAGGGTTTGGGGAGGGCGGTGTTAGGGCTTGGAGGAGCAGCATGAGGTGCGGGGGCTTGAGCACGGAGGCGGCGCGGCGGGCGGACTGCGTGGGCATGCGGGGGCTTGCGGTTAGGGTTTGCGGAGGGTTAGGGTTGTAGGGTGGTTGACACGCTTGCATTCTTGACAAGCTGCTTGAGAGCGTTACAGGCTGAGTTTGTGAAAAGTAGGCAGGAGGGGCGGGAGGAGGAAGGAGGCGGCAGGAAGCAGGCGGCTGGTGGGATGCATGGCTGGGAGGGGTAGGAGGGGTAAGCGCATCAGAAAGGCAGACGGATCCTGTCACCTGGAAGATGAGCGTGGTGCCTGCAGGCCCCAGGCGGTGCTCGACTCCCTCGCTTGGCTCCAGCAGAGCCTTCACCACCACCTGCGGTGCACGTGCGTGTGCACAAGTCGTTTGGTGGTTTGGGTGTTGGTGTGGTGGAGTGTTTGTTCGGATGGATCGGAATCGCATTGCGTGCTACACACAGCCCCTGCCGTACGTGCGGAAACAAGCAAAGTCGCTCCCCATGCATCCTGACACTTGGCGTGTGAGGGCTTAGGTCCAAGCCCTAACGCACCTGCGCCCTAAGCGAGGGCTCCACGTCCTCCCCATGCGAGTCCGCCTGGCACACCGGCAGCATCACCGTGTCGTCGTCCTCCGCCTCACAGTAGTACCACTTTGCCCCCGCCAGCAGCCCTGCCAGGCCCGCCGCTCTGGCGGCAGTTGCAGTAACCGCCGTAACCGCCGCCGCACCCGCCCTAACCGCCGCCGCAGGGCCGTTGCCAGTTGCAGCACCGGTACCAGCACCAGCAGCACCAGCAGTAGCGGCGTCTGGTGGAGAGGAGAGCAGGGCGCAGCGCAGGAGTGTCTCCAGGCTGGCCCTCGCCGCCGCCTCCTCCCCCTCCGTCACCACGCCACCACCACCGTCAGTGCCTGCACCGCTAATGCTGGTAATGGTGGTGTTGCGGCTGCCGCTGGACGCCTTCCCACCCGCACTCCCACCACCACCACCACCACCACCAGCGGCAGCGGCAGCGGAAGCGCCACGCTTGCCCTTCTGCACCTTTGCCACCCCCACCTTTCCTGACGACGGCCCCGCGCCCCCGCTCCCGCCCCCTCCCACGCCAACTCCACCTCCACCGACTCCGCAACCACCACCAGCAGCACCGGGAGGGTTCACAAGGGCGGGTGGGAAAGGGGCGGAGGCTTGCTCAGCGGCTTGCTGCAGCGTGGGGAGGCCGCCGGCTTCGACCATGAGTTTGGCGAGTTCGGCGACGCTGGTCGGGCGCACGGTGGCGGGGGTGGGCTTGTTGCCGGCAGCACTGGTCGCACCTGTGCGTGGGGCAGCAGGAAGTGAGTGAGTGCTGGTGTGATGTGATGTGGGGAGGTGGGCTTGTTGCCAGCACAGCGGATGCGTTGGTGGCGGTGGCGGCACCTGTGTGCGGAGGGCAGCAGGGAGTATGAGAGGGCTTGCATGGCAAGTCATGCCCATGCAGCAAACAGGGAGCGCAGGAAAATCAGGCAGCAGGACTGCATACTGAACCAGAAGCACAGTGTCTAGACGCGCCTGCAGTTGTCGCCTTGGGCTGTGTGATGCTGAGGCCAGAGGGAGCCAGGGGCCCCAATGTGATGCAGACTATCAAAGCAGCAAAAGTGTCTGGACGCGCCTGCAGTTGTCGCCTTGGGCTGTGTGATGCTGAGGCCAGAGGGAGCCAGGGGCCCTGATGTGATGCGCAGAGGCAGCCCCCATGTGGAGGTGACGTCCTGTTGGAGCAGCGCTTGGGGCGAGGCGCCCAGTTGGGGGATGTGCAGGTGCACGGTGCAGGTGCCTGATGCAGTGCCGGACAGCAGCACCTGCAAGGGGAACAGAACGGCAGCAGGCGGGCGATCAAGACATTGATTGAGAGGTAAGGACGGGAGGGAAAGGGGAGAAGAAACGCGGGCCGAGCGAAAGTGCCACACCCCAATTGGCTCCCTCGCGCTCCCCATGCCAAGCCCCATCAGGGCATGGGGCGCAAGCGACACTCCCCATGCTAAGCCCCATCAGGGCATGGGGCGCAAGAAAGCGAGCCAGTGCAGGTGAACCGTTCACCGCTGCCTCAAGCAGCATACCCTCTACGAGTTGGCCCCCGCCTCAACCCTAACCGTGCCCATCTCAAACCCTAAACACCACCGCTCCCTCTAGCAGGCAGCCAACCCTCACCGAGTTGATAGGGCGGTCACCAGGGTCCAAGCCTATCCCCCAGCGCCATGAACCCGCCTCGATCCTGACCATCTCCACCACTGCCGCATCCCCTCCATCACCACCGCCTCCGCCTCCGCCGCCCGCCTTCCCTCCTCCGCCCCCGTGGCCCTTGCCGCTGCTGGCGTTGGTGTTGCCAGGAGTGCCGTTAGGGTTGGGGTTAGGGTTGGGGCGGGTGATGATGAGTCGGGCGTTGTGGGTGATGTGGCTTTGGAGGTGGGGGGTGGAGGCGGGGAGGGGGACGCCGTGCTGATCCAGAAGCATGAAGTGCACCTGAGGAAGCACAGGAGCACAGAAAGAGTATGAAAGCCACAGGGAAACCACTGCCCTTCACCCACACACCCTTACACAAATACGCACCTCGGTTGTGTCCCC
>QAXK01007502.1:0-14455 GCA_004335735.1 Chlorella sp. KRBP
CCTGCTGCAGCTGTTGTTGGCACATGATCGCTGAAGCTTGAAACACAGTCATTCAGTGTGTTTGCCTAGTGCTTGTGCTTGCCGCAGGAGCACTGCAACGCTTACATACCAAAGCCCACAGCACTTGTGGTAACATGCTTACATGATGACATGTATGCAAGGGCCATGAAGAGGATGACAATGCCATAGGGCTTCAAATGCTCATCGCCCACTATGCCTGAAGCGAAGGACTGTCCATCCAGTACTCCAGTCATAAGCATCAACAGTGTCCCAGCTACTGGCACTCCTGCATAGCTGATGCTGACTAATTTGAAGGGAAGATGCTGATGCCATGCTGCTGGCAACTGGATGGTGACTGGGACCAGGACCAAGACCACGGTCACCAGCACCACAGCACAGAAGATGACAAGGGCTGCAACTGCGTGAAAACTCATGAACCCCAATCTGAAAGGCACTACTGGGTCAGTTCTGAAGGTTCTGCTGCCCTGTGTCTATGAGAGGTAGGCACATCAGCTTGCTCTGGAGGTATCTAGCAGCTGTCCAGCAGCTGCTACTCAATATGCCTCCTACACTGCACCAATTCAGTGCTTCTTGACAGCAATGATCAGAGATCAGACAGAAGAATCCAACTATCGTGATAGGCTGCTATCAACCACAGCAGTGAGCTTCACAACAAAGAAGTACAAGCAAGCAAGCAAGCAATTAGACAGCAGTGATGTCAGGCCGCACTTGCCTGGTTAGAGCTCTAGGGATGATTGAATTCAGCCAAAAGACGACTGAGGTTGCTCGATACCATTCCTGACGTCACAGGACAGCCTTGACACCAAACCCTGGCAGGTCTTGGACCAAGTCCTTGAACCAGCAGCAGCGTTCAGCGTTAACCGACTACATACTAAAACGAATGCGTTTGTCGACAATTGCGCTCCTCACGCAAGCAGTGCTGTGTCGAGGCCCCACGAGCCACCAGCCACAGAAGTCGTAGCACCATGCAGTCCGCAATGTTGAGGCAGGGGGCTTCAACCAATGTTAGCAACCCTTTCCTGGGCAATCGTATGACTTACAGGGTTGCCGCGGCTCCCGCCCCAAGCAGCACAGCCTTCAGGCAGGTCACCACCATGGCAAAGAAGAAGGGTGTGCGTATCATCGTGACCCTGGAGTGCACTGAGGCACGTGGTCTTGGCGAGACGCCATCTCGCTACTGCACACAGAAGGTAAGCGGGCACCGGGATGTCCAGGTGCAGCTTCAATTGCTGGATGGACTTGCTGCTGCTGTGGCAGCACCAGCAGCACCAGTACCAGCTGTGACATGTTGACTGTTTGAGACAGCTCCTTGTTGCTATTGTGTCAAGATAGCGGTCAGCACCACTGTCAGAGCATCGTGCACAGCTGCACAACCTGAGGCATGTCATATGGTGTGATGTGCCTGCAGAACCGCCGCAACACATCTGAGCGGCTAGAGCTCAAGAAGTACAACCCCAACTTGAGGCGTTACACAGTGCACCGCGAGGTCAAGTAAACTACAGGTGCGAGGCTTTGGCCGTGTGTACCGTAGCTCTGAGGATTCGTCACAGTAGCTGTGCGTGTTGTCAAGCTGGGGGTCAGTGCAGTGGGGTCAGGCACTGAGAAGGCAGTCTGCCTCCTGCAGATGGACACCAAGATGCAGCACTGGTCTGTGAATGCTTCAGCACATTCTGTTGTCAGATGCCTCGTTGTAGTGGTTGTGAGACTCACAAACAAGTCGGCACCTCACCTCCCTCGTGCTGTGATTGTGCTGACCTGCAGGGTTAGGCATTTGTTTGCATTCTGGGCTAGTGTCTTCTGGGTTTGGGGTTCTAGGGGCAGTACATTCAGCAGCCAATGCTCTCAGCTGGCGCCAGCAGTCCCTGCAGCTGTTGCGTAAGCTGGAGGGAGCATTTGCGGGACCACTCAGGCAAACAGCAGCATTGAGCACTGCGTGCCTGCCGGCAGCGCCCAGACGTCGCCCAAGGGACGGGCTTCAGCAGCCTGCAGCCGTGCTGTGCGCTGCTCGGCTCCACCAGAAGGCTTGAGGGGCCAGCTCAACAATTCTTAGTGGACTGCGACTGCCAAGCAGTGGTTGGGGCTGAGCTGAGGGTACAGGGTGCCCGGCAGTAGCAGCGGTGCTATTGGGTGTTGAGGCTTACCAAGAGCACTTCATGCACTTGCTGAGGTACTGTCTCGTCGTGTGTTACTGCTTGGTGTGTGTTATTGCCTGGGTTGGTGAGGCGTTGTAAATGTCAAAACACGGCCACAGGCTGCTTGAGGGTTGTTTGGAAAGGGTGGGGCAGTGTCAGATGGGTGCGCTCTAGTCAGCGAGACCGCTTTGCAGCTCTTAGCAGGACATGACTTTGTTCAGGTGCACAGGATCAGAACGCAGCATGTCTTCGCAACGCTGCTGGTCGCCCTGCAAGCATTGTCGCTCAGTGCACACATGCACCTGCAAAGCATCACTTCATACCCTTGTGGTTCCGGTGGACCACAACTGCAGTGTGTCAATGCAAGTGGCACAGGTGCAGTTCACTCGCGGCACACATACATGCAGCATGAGGCAGTCGTTGATTACAGCGAGCTGGGAGGCCTGGCCTCTGTTGAAGAGCTGAACTCAAAAGGCACGTCCCATCATGCAAGCAGAGGAATCCACTGCAGCTTGAATTGGCTCATGCCACCGGCTGTCAGTCCACACGGCTGTCTGCATTCAAAGCCTGGTTCCGATCGACAGAAACAGGCCCTATCTGAGGGTAGGCATCCAGTGGTCAGAGTGTGCACTGTTGCCATTTGTAGAGCCATGCCCAGCACCAACAACCCAGGCCTAGGTGCAGCAATCATGTGAACGTGACGGGTGCTTTTCAACGGCGTAAGAGGAGCAGGTACTAGTGTATGATATCATACAAACTATCGGTTTCACGCTCAAAACGTGCTCAATTGAGCAGTTTTCGCAATTTAGCGTGTACTGTACTGCAGTACTTGGGTTTTTGAACTTGACATGGCCAGGCTTGTGCATGTTTGATAATAATACATTAGTTCATATCTTTGGCATTATTCCAAGCTCTCTGTTCGATCAGTCTTCCCCCGAAGCTTGCCATGCACGCATGTGCGTGCCTTGCCCGTTCCTCCCTGTATTTGTGAGGACGAGACAGAAATTACGTTTTGGAGATATCAAGACGACGACGCTATTGCATTGTTACACCCCCCTATTCACTTGTGCTGCAGCTGACCAGCACTGCTGAGCAGGCCTGTGTGCAGTCGTCCAAAATTCAGGACAAGAATCGGTGCCTGTATGCGCACAGTATGTCCAGGTAACAAGCAAGGAAACGGATGTGATGACCTAGGCGTGGCTTCATGCATCTACCCAGCAACACCACACTCCTGCTGCTGTTGTCCTGCAGAAGTCACCCAAGTTTCAATGTGCTGCCTGCCTGCAGTCAGCAACAATGATGCCTGAAGTCCTTTGACAACAAAAAAATTATGTCTACCGTTGAAGGTGTGTCCTGACAGGCAGTTTGATTGATAAACAGCATGTGCAGCACGGCAGCACAAAGCAGTGACCCATGGGCATAACCCTGGAGTTGGTTTTGTGCTGTTACAGCGCAGCATCAACACAAACTATACATTTATAGTGACAAAATTGTGCTGTTTCCAAGGTTCTTTGCTTGCATCCTGTGTGCTGACCCTCACTCCTGACTGCACGTGCCATGTGTCCTGCATGTTCACCCCTGCATGTTCACCACAGATGCCCTGCAGCATCTAGATGCTTTGCTATCGGTTGAAGCTGCTCAGCTTACCGATGATGAGCTGCTGCTTGTCAGTGACATGGTGCAACAGCTTGTGGGTGGGTCCAGCACAGCTGCAGACCAGCACCAGCAGCTGCTGGCCACACCCGCAGGTTCAAACCTGGTAGCACAGATAGAGCAGATGCTGCCAGGCGTCATGCACATGTCACAGCAGCATCCTCAGCAGGAGCAAGTGTCAGCAAGTGCTGCTGTAGCACAGAGTCTGCAGCAGGTGCAGCCCATGCAGTGTCCTGCAGGACCCAGCACAGGTGCTGCAGCCCTGAACAGCACAGCGCTTGGCATCCAGGCCAGGACACATGCACCATCGCCTGTCCATGACGCTTCGGGACTGGCAAGCCCCAGCAGCAGCATTGTGAGCGGCAGCCCAAGTCACAGCAGTCCAAGTAGCCCTGTCTCCCGGCATGTGTCCAGGCCGCTGTCCCCACAGCACCCGCTGTTGCGTCCTGCAGCGCCGGCCCCAGCACAGCCTGATGTCGCAGCCCAAGCAGTTGCAGACATGCTGACAGCTGCCCTGGCTGACCCCAACACATCCCTCGATGAGATCGTGGGTATGTTTGACCAAGTGCTGTCTGCAGGAGAGCCAGATGCCAGGCAACTGCAGCAGCGGTTGTCCCCACGGCAAGAGGGCCTGGGGCACGCAGAGGCACAGCAGGAAGTTTCATTGTCACCGCATGGGCAGCAGACCCAGTCAGCACAGGTGCACAACGGGCTTAGTCACCCCTACTTCCAGGAGTCCTTCCTGCAGCCACAGACTCCTGCAGGTGCCAGCAAGCAACAGGCAGTGGATGTGTACCAGCAGGAGCGCCAGGGCAGCCGGCAGGACCACCCGCAGCATCTGCTGCTCATGCCACCAGCAGTCAGCACCGTGGACAACCCTGCAGCTGCCCAGTGGCCACCTGCACAAGCCATGAGTCAGTCCAGCAGCAGGCTGAGTGTGCAGCCTGCTGCGAAGCCCTGGCAGCCCAGCAGCAGCAGGCCCAGCACAGCACCAGTGCTGGCAGGCACAAGGCTCCCAGGTGATGCTGGCTTGCCACAGTCCAGGCACATCAGCAGTGCTGCGACACCACCGCCCCGATCCAGCGTCGCGCTGATGGAAGCAGCTGCTGTGAACAGGAGCCAGAGCCCTGACATGTTCAAGCGACTGTCCATGACACCCACCGTGTCGACCACGGCCCGCACGTCACCGCTGCGCAACAGCGACGCATCGCAGTCCTGGCAGGAGACGCTTAGGGACGCCAGCCGTGAGTCGCCAACGGGCAGGAGCAGGAGCAACAGCCGCAGCAGGAGCAACAGCCGCAGCAGGAGCAACAGCCGCAGCAGGAGCTGCAGCCCATCCACCCGACTGCAGCAGCCACTGGCAGAGCACACGGGCCCCTGGCTCACAGCCGGGTCCATGCACAGCCTCAGGCACTCCTTTGCGCCCCCCAGCCCTGGGCCCCAGGAGTGGGACGCAGAGACGCGCAGCGTCAAGGCCAGCGCAGCTGACAACAGCCACTGGGGCAGCCCTGGTTCTGCCAGCAGGGGCCGCAGTCCAGCGCGAGAAGCGGGCCGCAGCAGGCAGCAACAGCAGCAGGAGAAGGACAAGGAGCAGCAGCAGCGTGAGGAGGCAGCGTTCCTGCAGAAGCAGCCGCTGAAGCTGCCGGCGCATGTCATTGAGGAGCGCATGCGCAGGTTCTACGCGCGCAATGTTGACTGGAAGCAGCGCTGTGCCAAGGTGTATGACCGCCAGCGGGAGGAGCTGAAGCAAGGGGAGACCAAGGGCTGCACCTTTGCCCCTGTCATCAACAAGAGGTCTGAAAAGATGGCTCAGGTAAGCAGACTGCAAGACAAGCCCTGGCCCAAATTGGCCACATCAAGCTGTTTATGGGCCCCACATGTTCTGGGATTGGGAAGTTGCTTATGTGCACCGAGTACGTCCTGCTTAGACACAATGGGTTGGCCCGTGCTGATGAGCAATCTTGCTGCACCCTTGTTGCATGCATGTGCAGGAGCTGCGTACATCCTACCCCATGCGCTCCATCAGGCCCCTGACACCACTGGCAGATGCTGCCAACAGTGCTGAGCAGCAGTTGCGCAAGCAACAGCAGCAGCGCAGGCCTGCATCAACAGGCCGCATGCGACAGAGGCAGCAGCAGCAGCCAAACACCATGTATGGCTCAGCAGGCAGCGACCAGAGCCTGCCGCCTGCGATTGAGAGGCTGTTTGTGGACGCGGCTGTGCGGATGCAGCGTGCTGAGAAGTACAAGGAGGTCACGTATCAGGCGGAGCGCAAGGCACGCTCTTGGTCTGCGCCAAGGTGCGGAGCTCTTGCAGTGGCATGAGGCGCATGCTGTGAATGCAACAATCATGCTTAGGCAACCTGTGATACGCGCATGCAACTGGTCCATGAGCTGTAATTTGCCTGATGCAAGCCCAGCGCCAGCACATGCAAGTACTGGTCATTTCTTCTCTCTGACAGCCTGCGTGTCTGCTGTCACTGCTGTTGCGGTGCAGGTGCTCTGCTGCTGAGGGAGTCCCACTGCGTGTATACGATGACAGGCAGCGCAACCCAAAGTCCCCAGGTGCGCACTGCATGCGTTGAACAACGCCAACCCCCCTCCAGCGCAGAAACTGCTATTTTCTGAAGCTTGTGCTGAGCTAGGATGTGCTGACACGGTTCAGCACATGGATGGAAAAGTGTCTTGCAGACATTGACACATAACATCCCCTGCATGACCTCACTCCCTGGCAGTGACACAGTAGGCTGTGCATGGCCTGTTGGTGCCAATGGGTCAGGTGTTTGAAGTGTTTGCTGGTGCAACCACTCAGTCATGTGTGCTGCTGCACATTCCTGCAGGTCCAGAAGACTGCACATTCAAGCCATGGACCAACCCCAGGGCACGGTCAAAGTTCCCTCAGCGCAACGCAGCACAGCAGGCACACGACGAGCAGCATGCTGGAGTGCAGCAACTCCATGACGAGGCCCATGAGGTGGTCGCGGCGTTTGTGGCACTGTTGGATGACTCAGAGGAGCAGCCCCAGCAGCAGCAGCAGCAGCAGCAGCTCAAGCAGCAGGCAAGGCCAGGCACTGCGCCTGCCGCCTCTGGTCTCAACTCGCAGCAGCAGCAGCAGCAGCAGCAGCAGCGGCGGCAGGCTCGCAGCCCTGGCGACGTGCGCTGCGGCAGTGCAAGCCGCAACACAGACCTAGATTGGGACGAGTTCATCCAGCGGCAGAGGCAGTTCCTGACCCACAGGGAAGTCAAGGTTGCTGCTGTGGCTGCGAGGGAGTATGACAACACCCCATCACCTGAGGTGGGTTGAGTGAGGCTTGCTGACACAGCTGATGACCTGATGTGTTGCATGTATTGGGCCTTGCATCACCATGATCTAGTTGCCTGCTAGCTGGTGATAATGAGGGCTGTTTCACTTACTGGCAGCTCGCATATAGGCCTGTAGCAGTGGGCTGGACAGGCAACGTGCACAGGCTTCTTGTGTGATATGCGTGCATCTGCTTGTCCTGCAAACAT
This sequence comes from Chlorella sp. KRBP, assembly GCA_004335735.1. Classification (NCBI taxonomy): domain Eukaryota; kingdom Viridiplantae; phylum Chlorophyta; class Trebouxiophyceae; order Chlorellales; family Chlorellaceae; genus Chlorella; species Chlorella sp. KRBP. Next base: position 7,316 of record QAXK01007502.1, read on the forward strand.
TTGTTCAGCTGTCTCCTGGGACCAGGCGCATCCTTGCCAGCAAGCAGTCTCTGTCTGCAGCAGCCGGCACCGGTAGCCCCACCAGCAAGACCGCCACAAGGCTGGGCCTCAACAGCTGCAGCCCCATGTCCCCCCAGCAGCGCCACAGCCAGGACTTCCTGGGTCGCCTGCAGCTGGAGTCGCAGACGCATGCCGGCAGCGGCAGCCCTGTTGGGCAGGCAAGCTGCCGTGGAGCTGGCGGCAATGGCGGCAGCGGTGGCGGCAGCATGCCTGAGGAGTACACTTTCAGGCCACGCATCACTCCCAAGGCAGCAGCCAAGAAGGGCCGAAGTGTGGAGGAGCTCAGCGAGGGTGACAGGCTGAGGCGGGAGGTTAGGCTGGTGAGCACATGCTGTGGGTTGGTGGGTTGGAACAGAACAGAACCATGTTGTGCTTGCAGATGGGTAGCCTACCCAGTGGCGCCAGAGGTCTCTTCAGCTGCAATCACAGTGCGTCTGTGCTCAGCACTGAGCTTTTCAAGAAAAGCTGCGTGCTTCATTGTGAGCTAAACACCATGAATATTCCATGCATGTGCAGATGCGAAGGATGTTTTGTGTCCACGCTGCGCATCCTGACACAGCACAATGTGGGTACATGCAATGACAAACTAGCCTTCACCATGTATGCTCAGCAGCAGCCTCTTGTGTGTTGCCTTGTGCCATACAGGAGCAGCTGCGTTTGATGAAAGAGGCGCGTGAGCTTGATGGTGCCACCTTCAGGCCTGACCTGTCACCATCCAGGCAGCGTGCGGGCGAGTCGTTTGCGGTGAGTGTCTCCTCTCTGTGCTTCCAAACAGCACACTCTAGTCACTGGAGCCTGCACCTGTATGGTATGATGCCTGGCTTGTGACTTTGTTTTCATGTTGCATCAGATGGCACGGCTTGAGTTGAATTGATATCCTGTGGGTTGATTGAGCAGTGGCATGTGGGTGTCACACAACAGGAGCGTCTGTCCTTGCATGTGCGTGTGAGCTGAAGGAACCTGCTGCTTCCTGCCCTGCTGCTTGCTGTGTCACTTCAGGCTGTCCCTCCCAAGCTGAGCCTGAGCAGTGAGGGCCTGTCAGCCTACATGGCCTCCCTGCAGGAGAAGCGGCGGCAGCTGGAGGAGCGGCAAAAGCAGGCAGAGAGCAAGAAGCAGGTGGGGTTGGCGGTGCTAGTCGGGTGCATGGCAGGCTTGGCAGCATGTGCGGCTCCAAGTAATGGTTTGCATCAAAGTACATGGGCAAGCACATGGGAAGCAGCATGCTGGTATGGTTGGATGCACTCTTATGTGCTTGTGTCTGCATGTGCAGGAGGAGGAGCTGGCTGAGTGCACATTCAAGCCTGAGACCACCCCAGTGCCTGCCTACATCACGGAGATGGCGGGAGTCGGGTGAGTGCGGCCAGCTTGCTGTGGTCCAACCCGGGCTGAATCCCCAGGCGGTGGTTCCAGCTGGTGTGAAGCATCCAGTAGCTTCTCAAATGTATGCAGCACTGCGTGCGGAGTACGGTTGGCTTGCGCCTGAGTTCTGGCGCTGAAATGATCTGCACGCATCTGTCTGCACATGGTGCTGCAGGTACACAGCCCGTTACATTGACCGGGTGATGCAGAATGCAACAACAGATGGCAGGCTGGGGCCAGCACTGTCCAAGGTTACTGAGACCTTGGGCAGCCCAACTAAGGGAACAAAGGAAGGTAGTGTCTCGCCCAACAAGCCACAACTCATCAGCACGAAGTACTGATGCCGTCATTCATGCATGAACTAAACCTTGAGCCCATCCAGAGCTGTGTCTGGAGGCGCGTTTGCAGCTTTGGTACTGTGTCATTGGAATGTGTGTATGAGGGATCGCCCGTGGACAGTGGCCGGGCAAATATTTGCCTGTGAGTATGCCTATACCTGACCTCGACACTGCTGGCAAGATGTGTCCCTGAAAACTGGTTTGTTGACTGATCATCACTTGGCTGGCCGCCGATGTGTGCTGACAAGCGTTACTGCTGGTTGACCATCACTGACAGAATAAGCCCCGCTGGCAGCGGTTCGGCAGCAGTGCTTGGTCTGCGCCTTGAGGCGAGTATGACAGCCAGAGGGCTGCCTCTTTTGCTATGTACACTGGAACCCCGTTGGGCATGTGAGGTTCTCCTACTAGGCTCAAGGAAGCATGCATGCTCCTTGAGAGAGCTGAGCTGGCTGCTGGGGTGGGTGCCACCCTCATTGAAGCAGCGGCCGCTTAGCAGTCTGATGTCATGGGTGTGAAAGCCTTGCATAGTGCTGGGCTGATGTTACGGGCTGCCTCTGCAGCGGTCTCAGACTCGCAGTGCTACTCCTGGAGGTGCTGAGGTGCTGAGGTGCTCGCAGCCTATGTGGCAAGGTGCTGCATGCCTGTGATTGATGTGGGTGTTTCACATGCTGGTGACAGATGTTTGTCTAGGACAGCCAGCCTAGGGTGGTACTGTAGGCAGAGGCTGCAAGCTGCCATGCCTGCGCTGCAAATGTCCCAGCCATTACCATTCCTGTATGTAACGCTCCTTGTAGGGGCTCCTAGGCTGCAATTCGACTCGGACAAGCCTAAAGTTGGTGGGTTCTGCGGGTGCCCCAGGTTCCTTCCTCTCTTTGTTTGTTACAGCATTGCTGGTATTTGTACGGCAGTGCGTACTGACATTGCTTCAGGTTTGCTCTGGCAGTCGTAGTGCCTGACCTGCCAGCCATATGCCTTATTCCTTGCAAGAGCTGGAATGCACTTTATGGTTCAGTGCAGCAGCAGGCAACCACAGTTCTTGTTCGTTGTGACGGCAGGAATGTTCGCTACACATACACAAGCCGCCCAGTACTGGGCCCCAGGCAGGCTGCCGTTCAGTACTACCAGCGCGTCAGCATGTGGCATACTCAGCGCTGCTGCTCTTGTGGTGTGCTATCAGCTGGGCCCTTGTTATGTCAGTATTGCTTGCTAGTCAGCAATGGTCCAAAGCATCATCACCAGTAATGGTGGGTATTGTGGCTTGCGACTGTTTTCCCCACTGCTCTGCCGCTAGAGGGCCACACTGTGGTCGTAAGGAGAGCAAATTTCCACTGTTGCGATCCAAGCCCAAACCAAGTCCAAGCTCCATCACAGCACATGCTTACTGCCTACGCCACTTGCGAACCTATCTCACATCAAAGTCAACCCCGGTGTGATCAGTTGCGCTTGGTGTCCAAAGACACTCGCCTGATTCGAGCTTCTGGCAAGTCAAGAGTACTTCTCCAAGCCATGAAGCAAGCAGGCGGATGCACTTACAACCTATTGATGTACACCAGTGCCTCTTCCTCCTGCTGTCATGTACAATGGCCTTTTACCAGCACGCGCTCATGTGTGCTTTCGACTCTCTCGAACCACAAACGCAAAATACACAAATGGCAGCTACCGCAGTGGTGGCTCCCAGTAGGGCCAGGGCTAAGTGCTAGCACAAGCGCGTGTGCTGTGGGCGAGTGGTTCTCATTAGTCCTGCGACCCTAGCTGGCCTCCATGCTGCGTGGCTGCTGCTACTGCTGGATTTTGCTGTCCCACAACCTCGGCGGCTGCGTCCTGGTGCTGTGCCGCTGCCGCAGCTGCAACCACTGCTGCTGGGGCTGGCCCTAGCTTCTGCTGTCGCGACACCTCGGCGACTGCGTCCTTGTGCTCTGCCGCTGCTGCTGGCTCTTGCTGTCCTGAGCTGTCAGTGGCCGCGCCCTTGTGACGCAATGCTGCTGAATCTGGCCTTGCATGCTGTGCTACATGCTGCCTTGCCCTCATCTTGAACCGTTCTGGTTGGCTGGCGCATTCTTCGGCCTGCACGTATGCAAGACCGCATGAACAGCACACACATCCACATGGTTGGAACAGATGACGCTGCACAGCATACATCAGGTGCATCGCTCACCCGTCATGCACCATCCTACCAGATCATGCCGTATGCTTGCAGCAGCAGGCCTACGCAACAGACGACATGTGAGCAAAGGCCTGGACAACAGATTTGGTCGGTATGCCAGCCAACCAGTGGCCAGCATGCAGGTCGCAGCACTTACAATATCAACCACCAGAGGGTCCTTTGGGTTGGGCTCTGCCAGGAGCTGCCTCACAGCCATCAGCACCTTACTGAGGTCGAGTGCAGGACCCCAGCTGCCCTGCAGGGCACATGCAGCAGAACCCACGACACGTCTTGGTATGTCTTGGCTTGGGTACATGTCTTGCATGTGTGCAAGACTGTTGCATTCAGGGTCATTGTCATTACCTTGGGAGGCATGTTGAGCACATCCAGGCATATGCGCCCCTGTGCATCTATGTTGGGGTGGTACACTGGCGTCTTGAACTGCACCTTGGGGGGCTCAAAGGGATACCTGCAGCCACGACAGGTCAGACACCGGTCAGCAACAAACCAAGCTAATGCTACGTGCCACCTGATGCTTGCTTTCTGACTCAGCTAGCCGCGCCATGAAGTGCTTCGCAGCCTGTGAAGGCCCCTGACATGCGCCATGCAACAAGCACTCTACTTCATGGTTCATCTGCGAGTTGACAAGCAAGACAAGCAAGCTCGTGTTGAGGTTGCCAGCCAGCCATACCTTGGTGGCACGCAGACCTCCAGTTTGAACAAGCCTTGCTCATAAGGCGTGTCTGTTGGGCCCTGCATCTGCACGTGGAGTTGAGCCGTGCTGTTCTCATCACTGGGCCAGGCAGAGATGCCAGGAGGTGGACTTTTGGCGAGCCGCTTTATCTCCTTTTGCACCCTTGCAGAGGCCATGCTGATGTGCCTATTGAGCTTTGGGTGTTAGGCACTGGGTTACTGGCTGTTGAGCAACTCGAGCTTGGCTGGGGTGTCAAGGCAGCAAGGGTGGCAGAAGCACTGCCACCAGGTCGTGCTGGCAGACGGTTCAAGAGTGTAGGTCGTAAAACTCTCAAACATGAATCTTTAGAAGGGGTTTATGCCTGAGGAACCCAACAATGCAGGATGCTGTCATTTTTGAACCACCGTTGCTGACCCCCAAAACCCATGCATGTGGAAGGGCGCATTTGTCAACCTTTGTCGGTGCATGTCGACCGGTGTGGCAAGCTTCGTTGAGCTGTATCATCTCTGCTGCTGCTTGAGCCAGCTTCGCAGCGCACGAGGGTCTGCTCTGCAACGCTGCACATCAGGCAGCTTGTGAAGTTTCAATTTTACTTTACGCATTGGTTGAGTGCGTTGACAGCACCTGCGGACGTTTCAGCAGCAGCAGGTCACACTCAAGATGGCTATGCTCCATCAGTCTGGAATGCGCATGGCCACCATGCGACCACGTATGGGCGTTAGGGTAGCTCCCTCCTCCCCAGTGTGCGTGGGCATCAAGCCGCTGCCCATTTGCAGGCGTGTGGAAGTCAGAGAGGTGGGTGGGTCCAGAGGTGGTGCAGAATCTCTGCAACGTTAGCAGCCTTGCATTCACTAAAAAGCTTTCTATGGGCTTCAAAGCATGTATTGTGTAGTTCAACGTCATGCACAGGGCTTTTGAGGTGTGAGCAGCTCACCCATAGGTTTGGTGCTGCTGCTCTGCTCCACCAACAGGCTGTTGCAACAGAGACTGTCGAGGCGATCGAGGCAGTGCCAGTCAATGGCAACGGTGCAGCTGCCACCAACGGCAACGGCAACGGCAACGGCAACGGCAATGGTGCAAAGGTCAATGGGGCCAGCAGCAACGGCGCCACAACCCTCAAGGTGGTGGTGCCTGCAGCCGCAACAGCAGCAGCTGCAACGGCAGCTGCTGCCGCCGCAGCACCTGCAGCAGCAGCAGCAATGGCATCCAGCAACGGCAAGGCTGCCGCAAGAGAGGCTGAGCGCATGCGGTTGCTGAACACCATTGACGAGGAGCAGAATGCAGAGGCCGCAGGTCAGCTGGAGCTTGCAGCAGCAACAGCACGCAAGGCCAGGTCAGCAGCTGGCACACCCTACAAGGCACCCGGAGGCAACTGGAGCAAGTTCAAGTCATACTCCACATGGCAGGTGAGGGCGGTGGTCGGGGGGGGGGGTGCGTGGTGTGCGGCTGTATAAGCACCAGGATGTGCAGATTCCATGCATATGGACTTGTGTGGCAGGGTGTGGGAGGGGGGGGGGTGACGGCCTGTGTGTGTAGTCCCCATGCAGTTTTCTTCCAACCCTGATGCTAGCTGCCTGCTGACTTCATCCTGATGTTGGCCTTGAGCTGTCCCCATACGGATTCTCCTGCCAGCCATTGCAGAGCTCACCTAGTCATGTGTCGTGTCTCAGACAAGAGCCCTTGTGTCACTGAAGTGGACCTGTGTGTGTTCGCACCCCACCTCACCCCTGTTGTGTCCCTGCAGCGCACCTGTGAGATCTGGGCGTTTGCCTTCAGCTTTGCATGGAAGTACTTCCTGCTCAACCAGAAGTGGACCTACCCCAAGAAGCAGGGCGGCATGACACCACAGGCAGTCAGCGACCGCAAGAAGGAGCTGGCAGGTAAGGGGGTGAAGGGGTGTCAGGGGGGGGGTGCTGTGGGAAATAGTACAATGCGCCTGTGGTTATGCAGACAACAGCAGTCTTCATGTGGTCATGTACAGTAGCAGCAGTGGCAGGAATGCCAGGTAGGAAAGGGGTGCAGGGGCTTTAGTACATATGCATGGTGGCATGCCAGCCCACGACGGCATCAGCAGCAGCAGTGGCGGAGCCAGCAACAGCAGCGCTGTGTGATTTGCATGCTGACATGCTGACCGACTGCTGCTGTGCCTGCTGTGTTGTGCTCCTGTCCGCTGTCGCTGTTGCTGCAGTGTGGTTGAGGGAGGGCTTGGTGCGCTTGGGCCCAACAGTGAGTGCACAGCCTGGCAGCAGTGCAAGCCAGTGGCAGTACAGTGTGGAGCAATACAGTGTGGAGCAATACAGTGTGGAACAGTACAGTGTGCAGCAGTACAGCTACAGCACAGCCTGGCAGCAGTACAGCTCTGGAGCATGCTGCGCAGGCAGCCTGGCTTTCAGCAGCACAGCTTGGCAGCAGCTGCAGCTGGAGCGTGCGTTGCCCGCATGCCCGACTCTCATGTTTGTTCATGTTCATGTGCGCCATGCATGGGGTCTTTGTAGCATGGCTGACCATGACTGTGTATGTCCTGTGGCTGCTGTTGCGTTGCTGCT
>QAXK01007517.1:0-14555 GCA_004335735.1 Chlorella sp. KRBP
GTGAACCCCATGAGACGTGCCAGGTCAGGCAGCAGCAGCAGCAGCAGCAGCAGCAGCAGCAGCAGCAGCAGCAGCAGCAAGCACGGCCGGACGGCAAGCACTGCAGTGGTTGTGCCAACAAAGAGGCAGACATCAGGCACAAGCAGCAGCCAGCCTTACCTGCCACATCAGACTCCAGCAGTCCTGACCGCCCGCTGCGTGCTGCCTGCAACAGTGCCCACAACCCAGCACACACATCACTCAAAATACAAAACTGCATACTTCAGCAGCAAGTCCATGCATGCCATCATTCAAGGTCATGAGTGGCAACAGAACACGTGGGCTACAGCAGGGGTGGCTCAACCTTTGAGTAGAGCACTGCTGCGCGTACAGGACTGCAAAGATAGCGGGCTGGTTGGTCAGGACCCCTGCAGGCGGCTCCTGCAACATGCGTGGTGGCAAGCTGGAGCTGATGCATGCCATGTTTTGAGCTGTGCAGTAGTGCTGGAAGCTATGTGCCGACACACGGCATGACGCGGTACGATGCAAACGACAGGACTGTCAGCAGGGTCTATCTCAGGAGATGACAGTACATACCTCAGGCCCAAGCTTGGAGGCAAGTGCTGAGCTCATCTTGAAGCCCGGCACTGCATTCATGTCCCGCATGAACAAGTGCCAGCCCGCAATGTCCACGTACACGTCACGCCCTGCAGGACAGCAGCACCAGGCAACACACCAGTGCTGGCGCTGTCAGCATGACTGAGCAGCTGATGTTGAAGTCAACGTCAGTCAACTGCCTTTGGCAGGCAGCATCGCTGAGTGGATGTTGTTCCCCATTTTGACAACCCACATCAAGCAGTACTGCATGCAGGTTGGGTATGAATACTGCAGAGCGGCAGGATTGCGTTGCCGTGCATCAGGCGCACATTTGCTGTGCATCATGTTCCAATGAATACGACTTGGGTGGTTTGCTTGACAGGAACTGAGCTAAAGCTTCCGTCAAGCTGTCATCAGAAGGCTTGCGGTGTCACAGCTGCTGTCATGTTGCTGTGGTCACCTACCGATTTTGTATGCCAGGTCGTCGTAAGGGCCCTTGTTTTTGCTGCCTTCTGATGCAACCAGCTTTGCTAGGTCCAACCAGCCGTCAACAACTGGAAGGCAGGAGCACAACAGCACGCAGCCCTGGTCAATGAGCTGTGCTTCATGAACCAAAGCTGCTTCAAACAGGCCAGGGTTGATGTATTCCAACTATGCATCTGGGGCAAGTCAGAGCCTGGGTTGTGAGTGTTGCACCAGATACTTACTATCTTTGCCAAATGCACGGGGAGCAACCATCCTCTGTCGCACACATGGGTGTCTCAAGGGTGCTGTGCGGAGGGCAGACCCTGAAGGAGCAGGACAGCAGTTGTGGATCTGAAAACTCCGGTACATTGATATAGACACAGCATCGCAGCGTTATCGCCCTGCAGACCTGAGCATGCTCTCGAGCAACTGCTTGACTGGTGAGCTGCGAGCATTGTTGCTACGTCAGCAGATCTGCTGTGCAGGCGTGTCGTGAGATCAGAATCGTCAAGGCAATCACTATCAAGATGAGCAACCTCCTACGCTGCGTGGGCAGTTGATACTTTCTTGCGGATCGCTCCTGGTGGTTGTGCTGTAAGGAACCGTCAGGATCATGTGTCAACTTGACTAATGGCACTCTGCAGCTACAGCCCAGGCTTGACGCAAAGGCCACAGCCGATGCAGAAGGCCACATTTAGCGCTGACATATGTAAGCTGTGATATTGTGACCCAACACTAGGTCAAAGGCCCAACACGAAGTTTGCATCACCAGCCTGGTGCTGTGCTGCTGCTGCTGCCATCAATTTTGTGCAGCTCACCTGATGTCACCCGGCTACAGCACCAGCTACAGCATTCTACACTGCATCTGTCAACATGTAGTCTCAACGAACGAAACCGAAAGCTGAGCTGAACAGCAGCCACCACAGCAATATGCTGGCACAACTGCAACCATCATCAACAGCAGCAGCAGCAGCAGCAGGTGCCCAGGGTCCTGCTTGCCGGGCAGGGCCTCTAGCTGCAGGTCACAGAGGGTACCTAGTGTCTCCTCAGAACCAGCATGTACAGCCAGCTGCGCCGGGCGAGATTCACCCCCTCCAATTGGGCAAGCTCCAGCTGGATGTAAGGGCCCATCACCCGCAGTCGATCGCAGCAGCTATCCCTCCAGCAAAGCATGTATGGCCTGATATGAGCTCTGCACTGCAGCTTTCTTTCTGGTTGTGTAAGGATACTGGCTCACTTGCTGCATGAAAACCGCTTGCATTACATGCCCATCGACTCCACAGCACAGATGTAGGACCGGCCCACAGCCTGTCATTGCACCCCTGGCAGATGCTGCTCGCAACCCCCCTGTTGCTGCTGTGTCAGGTACCCCTAATTGCAGCCCCCATGGCTGGATTCACTGCAGCACCCCTACGCCTCATGTACACACAGGTACATACTGTATGCTGCTGTGGTGTTGAAGTGACGATGCTGGTAGTAGTGGTGGTGGTGGGTTTGTTAGCAACGCATGGTGCGCCTGTGTGTTGGAGGCAGCAGTGTGGGTCCAAATACGTGTACATCACCTTGCAGTACGCCACATGATACTTGGTCTGCGCTGCGTGTCTGGATCCTGGGTGGGAGCCATGTTGGGGGGATGTTCAGTGAGATCGAGATTGAATCTGGCTCGCATGTGGTACTGCATGATGTGCTCCACAGCCTTTGGTGTGTCGTGTGCTGGTTGCTATGCACTGTGGTGTACAGGCTGGTGCCCAGCTTGCAGTGAGTGAGATGGTCATTGCCTCCACGCTGCAGTCAGGCAGCAAGGCCAGCAGCCACTTGATACGCTTCCACCCCCATGAGGTGCTGCGCAGTGTGCAGCTGTATGGAGTCAGCCCTAAGCCGCTCGACTGGGCTTGCAGGTGAGGCCTGCTGCCACACATGTGGCTGCACTGCGATGCGCATTGGGCTGTGGTACATGTGCTAAATGCAGCACAAGCCTTTTGCTGCGCAGTGTGTGGCTGTGGGGAGTGAGGTCGGAGCCACTTAGTTGGGCTGGTGGGTTCTGACATGTGAGACACACCACAGCTGAGCTGGTCTTCAGTGCACAGCGAGGTCGGCAGCACCGGCATGATCACAGTACTGCCAAGTGTGTAGCTGCCTTTGGCTTAGGCAGGACCTTTCAGCAAGCTGCCCTGTGCCGTGCAGGCACTTGGTGCAGGAGGCAGGTGTGCACACCATACAATCTGCCAGGCTTTCTGGCCTTGTTACCTGTACTGTAGCCATTGCTATGCTGCCATGTGATCATGTGATGTGCACAGGTACCTGGTGCAGGAGGCGGGTGTGCACCACATAGACCTCAACTTTGGGTGCCCAGTGCGCAAGGTGACCTCAAGGGGAGGTGGCTCAGCCCTGCCCCTGAGGCCACTGCTGTTCAGGAGGCTGGTGGCAGCAGCAGTAGCAGCAGCGGGCCCAGACGTGCCTGTAACTGTCAAGCTACGCATGGGGCTCACGCCTGATCTGCTTACATACATCCAGGTGAGGGAGCGGTGCGGTACGACTGTGTACTTCTCAGTCTTGCAGAGTGACTAGGACTCCGCCTCCCAAGTAGGTGTTCTTCTGATTTCTTTTCCTACCAATTATTTTCCTACCAATTGAATTGCTGGACATCGCTTGCGTGGTGCTGCTGGCTACTGCCGATGCATTTCTGAGTGATGCTGCCCTTGCTCGCCAACCTCATGACAGTACTGCAAGGGAAGGCTGGGACAACTGGGCTGGTGGGTAGTTGGATGTGACAGCGACACATTGTTGTGTACCACTGTCTTGCTGCTGCAGGCTGGTCAGATAGCTGCTGCTGAGGGCGCAGCAGGCCTAGTACTGCACGCCCGTACTGCCGACCAGCAGTACGGCCCACCCAGCCACTGGGATGCTGTTGCACAGCTGGTGGCGGCTGTACCTGCTAGCGTGCCTGTCATTGGCAACGGTGACGTGTTTGAGGCTGCAGATGCTGTGCAGATAATGAGGCAGACCGGCTGTCAAGGTGGGGCTGATTTGTGTATACCAGCTGACAGTCACCATGAGCCAGTTGCTGCGAGTTTCACGGCTTGTCAGCCTGGCCGACAAGGAGGCAGGACGGGCAGCCGCCTACTAGGCAGATTGATATCCCCTGGTTGATTGCCATTCCCTGCAGCTGCTATCAGTTCTGAAAGCTGGCTGCGCAACACAACGTATGCATCCTCGGCACCCAAGAGTCAACCACAGCCCCTGTCATAAGTGTAAACGGTGCGCACATTGTGATGCTGCCTGCCGCTGCCAGGTGTGATGATCGGGCGAGCAGCATTGGGTCGTCCCTGGTTGTACTCAGAGGCAGCTGACATGCTGGCAGGCCGTCTGCCAGACACACCACCACCCCCTCTGGGTGGAGTGTTGCAACTCGCCCTACAGCACCTGGTCGCCTGGGCTGAATGGGAGCAGGACGAGCGGTGAGTCCCACTGGGCAGGGCATACAGTCAGGGTTGGGGGTTGAGTGCCGGCACTGCTGTGTGTTTTGGAGGTGCGTGCAGTCAGGGTCTGTATGGCGTGTTGCAAGGAGCCCCGGCTGCTGCAGGTGAAGCACAGTGTCTGTGGAGTCAGGCCTTGAGTGCCAAAACCCCAGGGCAACATGCTGCTGCAAGTATGGAGCAAGCAGTACCTTGCTGCTGAAAAGCTTGTACATGCATGCCATCATAAGGTTTCATGAGGTTGCAGGGTATTGCCATGCCGCAGCGACTGATATGGACTGCCATGGTCTGCCATGGTCTGCCATGTCCACCCTGTGCTGTGTGTCTGCCTCACAGGTCTGCGGCCTTGCAGATGCGCAAGCTGATCCCCTGTTACCTGTGTGGCTTTGAGTCTGCTCGGCAGCTGCAGGGGCAGCTGTTTGCAGCACAGAGCATAGCAGACTGGCAGTGCGCCCTCTCAGACCCTGATCAGTGGGGCTTTGACCCTCTAGAGCCCTACCCTGTGGCTGCCTTGAGGCGTGCACGGCTCAAGGGCGGGGGCCAGGCAAGGGGTGAGGTGCGGCAGCGGGTGGTGCTGCCACATGGGTGGCTGGAGGACACAGGGGAGAGCTTTGATGAGGCCTGGATGAAGCAGGAGGGTCTGCAGGCAGATGCATGTGAAGGGTGATCACCCTAATAAGGGCTGTGAGGGCCCTTGTGGCTTGTACATTATGATCTCACTGTACTGTAGTTTTGAGAAACAACACAAGCCATCCCTTGCTCTAGCACCCAGTGCTCTAGCAACAGTGTTGCAACAAGAAAGGTGTAGAAAGCAGGTGACCGTTGCTGGTGAAGCCAATGTACTTGTAACTGCATTTTGGGGTTGGGTGTGACTGCCCTACTGTTGCTGTCGCTCCGTTGTGCACTGCCGCTCCTTTTGTGGCCAGCGTGCTCGTCTGTAACCCCCCATACCCTCCATGACACGCAACTGTGCATCAAGCATGACCCAACCAAGCAGTAGTGCATTGCAAGCCTTTCACCAAAGTTATGCATGAGCCCTGTTTGTGTTTTGCAACAGGATCTCCTGACAATCATCACCATGGCACAAAATGTGTGCCTCACAGGCCATTCACAGCTGCTCAGGAGCCATATGCTCACAATCTTTGCGCAGCAGCGGCTGTCACAACTACCTGCAACTGACTATGACAAAGTGCCCCAAGATACTGTAGCTCAATACTCTGCCTGGCTTGTGTAGAGACATAGCAGCCTGCACCTTCAATGCTTGTGGGCCAGACGTAGACGGCCTTACATATTTTACATGTCTTGTTGGGATTGGCCATCAGATTCACGAGCACACAGACACCTGCCCGTGCCTGCTGTCTGCAGATCACTGTATATGCAAAAGCTCTGCTGTCGCATCCGCCATACCCCTTCACCTTAGCCCACGCCCCCTTCATGTCACCATATACATGTGCAAGTGCTTTGCTTTGCCCACACGAGGCACATGTACGCAAGACCCACCACACAACAAAGCTGGCTCAGCCGTCCTGCTCATCTTGCCCTTGCGACCCCTCGCCAGCATCTGCCATGTCTGCATCAGCACCATCACTTGCTGCTGCATCTGCCATATCTGCGTCTGCAGCCGCTGCCTGTGGCGCTGCCGCTGCAGCGCCTGCCTGCTCAGCCCCTGACTTGTCAGAAGCTGCTGTGGTGTCTGCAGGCTCAGCTGCGTCATCACCTGCTGCTGCTGCCCCCGCTGCGTCGCCTGCATCCTGTGCCTCTGACTTGCGCTTGCGGGTGACTTCTGCTTTTTTCTCCTTCTTCTCTTTGCTGCTTTGCTTGTAGACTGCACGTACACGCAGATGCATGCAGAATAGGCAGATCACAGGGGTCGGGAAGCATGCCGGCATGCAGCACACTTGGTTGACCCGGGAGGGTGAGTGGGCGCATGTGTGGGTGGTTCAGCTGAGCAGATGCGCATGTTTTGTCTCTGTTAACACCAAGAGAAAATTGCCTGCTACCAGGTTACATCTGCATCACATCTTTTGGCCGGTTGGCATACGGCCAGGTGCACTCTATCAAGTATCTCATAGACATGCCCCCACCCTGCCTGCAAGGACACCCACCCTCGTAAGACTCTCTCAAGGCTGGAAGAAGGTCTCCGAACTCCAGGTCTTCTAGTGCTTGGAACACATCGTCGGCGTTGATGGTGGCACGCTTCCTCTCCTTGCAAACATCATTTGCTGTGGCTGTGATGAAGCTGATGAACACCTGCACGCATGCAGGGGCCAGGCAGCATGGCCTGTCAGCAGGCCAGCCCCAAACCAGGCCTTGTTGATATTTGTAGAGACACGATGACACAAGTGTCACCTTGGCACTCTCTCCAAACGCCAGCAAGGCCTCCTTGTTTATCTGCAGATCAGGCTTGGCACCAGGCGTGCTGCTCAGCTTCTCTTTCACGATGCGCTTTACAACATTTCGGGGTAAGTCACACTGTGACTCTGTAGCACCTCCTGAAGCCATTTGCTAGTCTTACACGCAGCAACAAACGGGTCGAGCTGAGGCCTGTCGAGATCAAGTACTCAATTTTTTGCACCGCAGCCCGTCACCAGCATTCAGCTACCACTGACACATTCCTTTGGCCACGAAGCTTCCGTATACCTGCAATGACGTGTACCGCTGTTCATGGGGTACTGCAGCCAACTTTGAATGGAATTTGAAATCCAATCAGCAAGGTCCTTCCCACCAGCATCAAGGGACCTGCTACACGTGCTCATAGCATGAAGAAGGAACCCACTGCATCTCACCATCACCAGCCGCTGTATCATTGTCCAGCGCATACCTGACAAGCGTCAGTTGCCCCCAGCAGACCCGTCTAGGCCTGCTGCTGACATACAGACCTGACCCTCTGACCTCCACCTTATGAAAGAACATGCATGCAACGATCAGAATGAGCGGAACGCACATCAACTAATGGTCGAGTGGCAGGGAAGCAGGAGCTCATCACAGCCATGCCAACACACCACAGCCCCACCACGCACCAACATACAACACTGTGGGATGCCAACCCCCACTCTGGATGAGTTGCACACACGAACAAGCGTGAGAACAGCAAATGCAGGATGCCGAAAAAGGCCCGCTGCTGCCCAGCTGGCGACAGCCATAGCAAGGCACGCACCCAGTGGTGCGACCACTGCAACGCGACAGATACAAGATTGCACGCTGCTGTCACACTGAGATCACAAGTGCTCAGGTTGACAATCAAGCAACCTGCCAGGCAGCTCCTGCTGCACCTGCCACACCCCTTTCTTTGGTCTTGCCAACAAAAGAGTCACACAAAATTGCGTAAGGCTTGCAAAAGAGACGAACCCTACAAAGGATGCCACGCCTCCAGGATTCGAACAGACACTGGTGTGCGCAACAGCAGCCATCACTGCGGGAACTGCTGCTGCTCCTGAGCTGGTGCGGCTTCCAGCACCCCTTCTAAACCCTTGCTGATGTCCTCGCTGCTGCGGCTGCGTGAAAGCACACCGGACCGTGGCGACCCCGGCTGCCCGCCCACCACAGCGTCCGGCAGGTTTGACCAGCTGTTGCTGCGCCGGCCCTGCCAGTACTGTCCCCCGACAGGCGATAGGATGTTGCGCGAGTTGCCGCTCGTGCCCCTGCTGCTGGCCTCGTCTGCATGCACAGTGGGCCCATAGTCCGGTGGCGCAGCCCACATACCATAGTCCTCAGAGCCCTGCGGGCCCAGCTGCTGCGCCTGCCCATGCTCAGACCCGCCACCAAAGCTGCCGCGGCCTCCACCCGCCGCTGCAGCAGCCGACAGGGCAGCCGCCGCGGCCGTGCCCCCAGCAGCCATCTGCTGCTGCTGCCGCCACTGCTGTTGCTGTTGCTGCTGCTGGCGGAGCAGCAGGGCGGCCATCTGCTGCGAGGATGGGCTGCCCTGCGAGCCCGCAGGCACGCCAAAGCTGGTGACAGCAGGCATCTGGGGGTAGCCAGGGACAGGGCCTGCATGGCCCACACCCTGCAGTCCCGGCTGGTGCATAGCAGGGGGCCGAGACCCAGGCATGGCTGCTGGGAAAGACGCACCCATCCTGCCGCCAGGCGCCATGTCAACAGAGCTAGGCGGTGCCCCCCTAAACCCTGCTGCTGCAGCTGACCTGCCAGACGACGTACTCCCAGGCAGCCCTCCCCTGAGGTTAGGGCCACCTTGTAAGCCCTGCCTGCTGGCCTGAGCCTGCTGCTGCTGCAACAGCAGCTGCTGCTGCTGGGCGGTCAGCGCAGCCGCAACAGCGCTTGCTGAATGTGGGAGGTAGCTGCTGCTGCCACTGCTGGCATTGCTGCCACCCTGTAAGCCCAGCGGAGAGGTCGGCACGGCCACATTTGCGTACAGCGCAGGCGATGACATGCGCACAGGCCTGCGGGGCAGGGCCTGAGGAGGCAACTGCAGCTGCTGCTGCTGCTGCAGTTGCTGCTGTTGCTGTTGTTGCTGCTGCTGTTGCTGCACCAGCAGCAGCTGGACGTACTGCTGCAGTAGCATCTGCTGCTGCTGCCATGCTGCAGCAGGCATGGGGGGCATGCCTGGGGCCTGCACCCCCCTCAGGGCTGCAGTTGTGGGGCTGCGCTGCTGCTGCTGAGGGCCCAGGTTCCCGCTCCCCGCACGCTGCGGGGTCTGCATTGCTGGGGGCACGTCTGCGCTTTCCTGCACCTGCTGGTCGTAGCTGTTGTCCCGGTGTAGCCTGTGCAGGGGTTTCTGCTGCTGCTGTGGCCCCAGGACTGCCGCCGCACTTGCCGGCCGCCTCGTCCTGTCAGGTGAGATGGACTGCTGACCCACCAGCGCTGCGCCCTTGGTGTTGCCAGGCGCGGGACCCAGCCCGCGCCCCGCTGCTGCTGCAGCAGACGCGCCCGGCGTGGTGCTGCCGCTGCTGGCCGGCGGCACGGCAAGGTCGTAGTTGCCAGAGGTGCCGCGGGAGAGCCCTGAGCGTGATGGGGTGCTGTGAGAGCCTGAGGGACTGCCCGGGGCCTGGCTGTTGCTGGGGCTCGGGGCGCTGCTGCCGACTGCTTCCACAGCAGGCACCTGCGCACGGGCCTCCTCTGCAGCAGCGGCCTCGGCTGCCGCCTGCTCCATTGTCGACGCGCGGCCGCCTGCTGCCGCCACCGCTGCTGCCATGGCCGCCGCTGCCCGGGCACGAGCGCTGTGCGCGCTTTTGGGGCTTCCGAGGCTTGCTGTGCTTGCGTTACTGGCACCACGCTGCAGGTAGGCGCCAGGGCCTGCACCCCCAGTTGCTGCCGCAGCGTCTGATGGCAGTATGGAGTGTGGCTGCTGCTGCTGCTGCATGTATGACGGGCCTCGAGACGGCTGCCGATGCTGCACATTGCTGCTGCCCAAGACATTCAGCTGCCCCATCATGGGTGAGACAGGCCGCTGCATCTGCATCTGCGCATGCTGCTGCTGCTGCACGTCGTGGTGCTGCTGCGCAGCCAAGTCATCCAGCGCCTGCTGCTGTTCCGGACCTGACATCTGGGTGAAGGCCAGGTATGCCTCAATCTCCTGCTGCTGGTTCTGAAGCTCGGCCCTCGCCGCTTGCACACTCGCGACCTGCTGCTGCAGCATCACGACACGTGACGCAGCTGCCATCGGGTCCTCCTCCTCACCACCCGGCCCTTCAGGCACATCACCCTCCCATGCGGCAGCCTCCGCAGCAGCGGCCGCGGCCTGCTCATACTGCAGCAGCGACAGCAGCAGCTGCTGCTCCCTGGGCCCACCCAGTGCTGCCGCTGCTGCTTGCGGGTTGTAGCCCTTGGCGGCCAGCACTGCTGCCAGCCGTTGGTAGTTGGCGCCGCCACCCATCCTGCCTTGGGCGCTGCCTGTGGACGCGGGGCCGCCAGGCCCATACTGGTATGCAGCAGCAGGGGGCGGCGGCGGGCCGTGATGGTAGGGCCCAGCCCCCATGGCAAGTGCTGCAGCCAGGTTGGGGTGCGTGACAGGGGCGTCGTAGTACTGCTGCTGCGCAGCCGACAGGCCACCATAATGCGGCTCGTCCTCGTCCCCATACAGCTGCTGCTGCTGCTGCAGCTGCTGCTGCAGCACGGGCGTGCGCGGCAGACCCGGCAGCTGCTGCCGCTGCTGGCTGGGCAGCTGTGTGCTACGGAACGCGCCGGGGGCCATGCCGTACCGGGGGCTGTGCGATTCGACATCCATGTACTGCTGCTGCTGCTGCTGCAGCCTGGCTGCGTGCTCTGCCAAGCTGCCGCTGTAGTGCTGTTGCTGCTGTGGGCCCGGGCCCAGGTTGAAGGACCTGGTTGCGCTCACACCATGGCCGCTGCGGGAGCTGACAGGGGCGGAAGAACCGGGCGTCTGGGCAAGATTGCCCTGCTGCTGCTGCTGCTGGTGGGGGCTCAGGATGCTGCGAGGCGACAGGTCACTCTGGGAGTGGCCGGAGCCCTGGCGGGTGATGTGCAGCGCTGAGCGTGCACGAGCAGCCACCAGGTTGTGCTGCTGCTGCTGCTGCTGGTGGTGGTGGTCTTGCTGCCTGGAGGCACCAGGCACCTCTGGGCTAACTGTCCCTAGCCTGGAGCTCCTGCTGAAGGATGACTGGTGCGGGGCACCAGGGGGAGAGGCAGCAGCAGCTCCAGCAGCGTCCTCACCCTGCTGAGTACCGCCGCCCTGCATCTGCGCTTCCCCAGCTGCCACGCCGCCTGAGCGTGCTGACGAGGCCGATATGTTGCTGTAGCTGGAGAGGTTGCTGGGGTACTTGGGCAGCAGCCCAGGCGCCTGGCCAGCTGCTGCTGCTGCGCCTCTGCTGCTGCTGGGGCCCGCCCCTGGCTGGCCCTCCCCACTACTGCTGCCTGGCTGCAGGGGTCCCTGCTGCGATGCACCCGACCGTTGACTCTGCAGCGCGGCAGCAGCAGCAGCAGCAGCAGCGGCAGCAGCAGGGCCCAGCCCTGGCTGCTGGTGGCTGTAGCCGATAGACTCGCTGGCACCGCTGTCCCTGTTGCTGCCGACAGAGCCGTACTCCTGCGCCAGGGGGTGCTGCTGGTGCGGGCCAGGGACGTCGAGCGGGTGCTGTGCTGCAGCTGCGTAGAGGCTGGACATGTGCTGCTGCTGCAGCTGCAGCTGCTCCAACTCGCTGCTGGCCTGCATCTGCAAGGGGTAGCCGCACTCCGCTGCTGCTGCTGCAGCCGCGGGGGCCCAGATGCTGCTGTGTGCCAGCTGTGCGGCGTGGTATGCACCAGAGTCAAACGACAACCGCCGGGTCCTGCCTCTGCCCATGGGGGCGCCACCAGCTCCACGAGGAGGACCCGGGTAGCCGCCCGCGCCTCCAGGCACGAGCCCCGCAGACCACGCTGACGCCAGCTGCTGCCTGCCGTGCTGTGGTGCGTGCATGGACTGCGAGTGGTGCATGCCCAAGTGCCCCCCAGGCAGCCCATAGGCCGTCTCAGGCTCCTCGTAGTGCTGCTTCGGCTGGTAGCGCTGGTGCATGGCCTCGATGACCTGCGCAATGTCTGCAGCAGTCATGGTGCGGCTGCCGGCAGCGGCCTGGCTGGCAAAGCTGCGGCTGCGCGCGTGGTGTGCGGCCCAGGAGCCCTGCTCCTGCGCATGCTGCTGCTGCTGCGTCTCGGCCATCCTCTGGTGGTAGTACATCAGCTCCCCATACTCGTCCTGCAGAGCAGACAGCAGCAATTATGTGATGACAGTGAGCGATGAGGCAATGCTGTACTTTGGCCCTGGGCACCCAATAATGCTGTTGTTTCGTCAGGCATCCTCCTGTGCTGCCGGAATACTGCAGTGGTGAGATCCTATGGCAGCTGCCACCCCTCAAGCTTCACGTGCACACCGCAACACCAGGGCCCTGCTGGGTTATGACCGAAAGCAGGCATATGCAGGTGAGCCTTACGGGCACCAAGGCCTGTGTTGCTGCCGGGCGCTCACCTCCTCAGCGGGGTCCAGATGCTCAGGCCAGGTTGTGTCCCAGACCCGAGGGTCGATGCGAGAGCGCGACGGCATGCGCTGCGGCTGCTGGTGGTATGCGAGCTGTCCCTCATCATACATGCCCCCGCCATAGCCTCCTGGCGCGGGTCCATCGATGCCCAGCCCCACACGCCGCATACCTCTGGGCGTGCGCGGCCGGCCGAGGGACCAGGTTGGGTCAAGCTGGACTGTGCTGCGGTCTGCAAAGCTGTGATGCCGGGCCGGCTTGCGCCTGTGCTGTCGCGGCGGGGGCGCCGCCGCAGCCTGCTGCAGCTGTGCGGCGTCAGCAAAGGGACCCCAAGTGACGTGGCCTGTATGTGCCGCCCCGCCGAAACCAGCGGGAGCAGCTGCACCAACGTTCAGCCCCAGGCCTGCCAGCGGCAGTGGCGCTGACTTGGACATGTCGACAAAGTCGGCCTCGCTGACGACGTCACCGGAGCCTGCACCCCCTGCAGATGCTGCCGCTGCGAGCGCTGCTGCCGCTGGGATGGGGTCTGAGCTCTCCGTGGTGGCCGGCTGCGCCCGGGTAGGTATGCCGCTGTCTCGCTCATCCGACAGCCTGCTGAGCTGCCACCCGTGCTCCCGCAGGAACGCAGTGAGGCTGTGTATGTTGGCGAGGCCCTCGAGGCGTGCCATCTTCTGCTCAAACACCTCGCCGTCCCCGCTGCCGCCCTGCGCCTCAGGTGTGCCCTCCTCCCCATCGCCGCTGCCCGGCGCACCAGCAGCACCTGCCTCACCACCTTGTGCTGCAGCAGCAGCAGCCTGGGCCCCAGGACTCTCAACCTCCCCAAGCTCGCTCAGTGTGGTGCCTGCTGCTGCTGGAGCCGCCGCTGCCGCCGCTGCTGCCGTTGCTGCTGCTGCAGCGGCTGCTGCAGCAGCGCCTGCAAGGCTCCCTGAGAGGCCCCTGCCAGGTGGTGCGCGTGCTGCTGCCTTCTGCGCCGCCTCCTGTGCCTTGGCTGCTGCTGCTGCCTTTGACAGGCCCTCTTCATGCAGTGCCACCTGCCTTGCATCCTCGGGGGCGCCTGCATTGCTGGCCCTGCGAGTGAGCTCTGCCAGCACCATGTTGTAAGCCCCAGGGTCAGGGTCTGCAGCCCCAGACAGCCCCCCTGGCTGCCCAAGCTGCCTGCCAAGCTCCCACTGGTCAGGGTGTGCCTGCGTGGCAGCAGCTGCTGCTGCCGCAGCCGCAGCCTCGCCAGCGCTGCTGCCAGTGGATGGGGTGCGCTGGGGTTGGAGTGCCTCCAGGCTGCCAGGCTGCTCCCTGGCGCCGACCTCGGAAGCGCTGCGTGCGGCAGTGGCAGCAGCTGCTGGCGCAGCTGTCGTGGCAGCAGCAGCAGCGGCGGCGGCGGCGGCGACGTCAACAGGGGTGCGGTCCTTTGCATCCAGGTACCAGCACCCTGCGTTGTCCTCCCCAACGCCACTGCCGCCCCGCTGCGCAGCTCCTGTGCCTGCAGACGTGCTGACGGCAGCGCTGCTGCCCGCGGTGGAACCAGCCTGCCTGCCAGCAGGAACAGTGGACTCTGCGTCTGCTGCTCGCTGCAGCGAAGAGTCTGCCATGTCCCCAGACCCTGCCTGGCTCTGTGCACCTGACCCTGGGTGACCTGCAGTGCCTATGTCGACATCGGCTGCATGGACTGCTGCCTGCTGACCATCTGCTGTTGTTGCGTCAGCAGCGGCTGGCGCTGCCATGCTGGCGGCTGCTGCAGCCACGCCAAATGCAGCAGCACCTGCTGCTGCGCCACCAAACGCAGCCGCGGAAGCAGACGTCTGCTGCGGCAAGGAGTTGACGTGGTCCAAGTCCCTGCTCGCCAGCCTGCTGCTGCCAAAGTCTGTCGAGTCTGACGCCAGCCGCATTGCCATGCTCATGTTGCTGGAGGCTGTGTGTGGGTTGTTGGCCTGCTTCAGCAACGCGTGGGCACGCTGCGTGACCGGGTGGCTGCTGCCTAGCTGAGCAATGAAGATCTGCACCGCATGGGACAGCAGGGGCTCTGCATCCATGTACTTGTTCTGCATCAGGAAGATGTCCGCCACGGCTGCGCAGGGAGCAAGCAGCGGGAGTCGCAGCAGCAGGTGGCGGTGGCAGCAGCAGG
>QAXK01007521.1:0-10730 GCA_004335735.1 Chlorella sp. KRBP
CGAGATCGACCAGATGCAGTGGCTGGTAACGGAGGGGGTGGGGATGACAGGGACGGTGAGCAGCGCCAACCCTGTTGCGGCACACATGCCTACAAGCTTATCTCTTGTCCCTGCACTGTGCTACAGTGACCTGTCAGTCTCTCCTGTGTGAACTATATGAGAGCGATAGCAGATGGGAAACTCAGCTGTGTCAGCAGCAGCTACCAGGCAGTAGCAGCATGTTTCCTCTCTGCCACTCATATGCGCAATGCTCCATGTTTCTAGCTTCCCAATTCAGCCACTTGCCAACTCTTGGTGCGTGAATGGTGCTGTATGACGCATGCAGGCTCGAATGCATCTGGCCAGAGCCCTCAAGTCAGCCGGCCAGCCAGCACGCTCAGCTGAGGCGTATCGGGCAGTGCTGCAGCTGCAGCCCCACCACCCGACAGCACACTACAAGCTGGGCTCTGTGCTGAGGCAGATGGGGAAGCATGAGGCAGCAACAGAGGCGTACAGGTGCGTATGGGGTGCACGGTGGCTTTTCCTGGGGCGTGCACAAGGCGTGGCTGCCATTTGAAATGTGGGTTGGTGTTCGTCAAGGCTTTCTCACACTGTGAATTGGTATCCTTCTTCTGTATGATCATCTGACAACCTTTGATTGTGACTTCCCCTCTTGTTACTCACACTGCAGACAGCATCTAGAGAAGGACCCTGGTCATGTCCAAGCAGCCTTCTGGCTGGCCGCCTTGACCCCAGGGCTCCAGGTGTCTGCCTGCCCCCCTGAGGTTGTGTCTAAGCTGTTTGACGGCTACTCGGACCACTTTGACGACCACCTCGTAAACAAACTGGGCTACAAGACACCTGGGAAGCTGATGTGAGTGACGAGCAGCCACAGTGCTGTCTCACTCTTGCTGGTGCTGCGGTAACGTCATCTGCATGTCTTGACACGCGCTCCCTGCCACCCACCCACCCCCCACCCCACCGTGGGGGGTGACCCCCCCACACACACCCCAACCCACCAAAGACTAGCAGTTCCATATGTGCTATAGCGCTTTGTTTTCTGGACTGCACTGGGGCAACAGAGCCGCCGCAGGAGGGCTGCATCTGCTGCCAAAGAATCATGTCAATGCTGACTGTGCACTGTGCCCACCACCACTCTGTTGCCACACCAGTGTGTCTGTCCCATGACACTCTGGCCTCAACCATGCATGCGTGGCCTGTGTGTATGTACTGGCTGCCACAGGGACTGCATCCTGCAGTACAACCAAGGCACCCTCAGCACGTCAGCAGCATCAGATCCTCAGCAGCAGCAGCCGCCCCAGCAGCAGTCCCAGCAGCAGCAGCCGCAGCTCAGGTGGCCGCGCTGTGTGGACTTGGGGTGTGGCACAGGCCTGATGGGGCCCCTGCTGCGCCCCTACACCCAGCAGCTGGCTGGTGTGGACCTGTCACAGGGGATGGTGCATAAGGCACAGGAGCGGTGCTGCTATGATGAGCTGGCTGTGGCTGAGCTGGTGCAGTACCTCTCTGATGCTGCAGCAGCGGTGGAGCAGAAAGGTAGGGGACAGCAGAGGGCTGTGCTGCTGGGGAGCCTTATGACTCTGGGTGTGCACCGACTGCATTTGCATGTGCACATCCTGCTTTGATGGTATGTGCTTGCAGCATTGGTCAACAGCTGTGGCTGTTGTCCTGACTCCCCGCAGGTACATCCTCGTTTGACCTCCTGGTGGCAGCTGATGTGTTTGTGTACATTGGGGACCTGGCACCTGTCCTGCAAGCAGCTGCAGCAGCTTCAACAGACAGGTAGGCCCAGTAGCAGCGACAATACAGCTGCGGTGCTTGTGCTTGGTAGCTTGTGCCACTTCAATGGCATGGTGATATCACAGAGGTGCTACTCTGAAAGAGAGCTGCTGCAGGTCCAGCTATGCTGTGGAAGTGCCAACAACAGTCATGGTATGCAGCATATGGCTTGGTCTTGTTGCTTTGTGGCCTGCTGTATGTCTTGGAATGATGGTTTGTCAGAAACTGATATGAGCCAGTGTCCTTATGTCAGCGCTGTGACTCTGCTTGGTGCTGCTGCAGGGCTGTCTTTGCCTTCTCTACAGAGCTTTTGAGGGCAGCAGGCAGCAAGCAGCAGGACAGCAGCACGCAGAGCAGCAGCAATGGCTGCAGCCTGGATGATGGACAGCCGTATGTGCTGCAGGCAACAGGTCGGTATGCACACTCGCCCGCGTACTTGCATCAAGTAGCTGCAGCTACTGGGTGGAGGGTCCTGCTGCTGCAGGAGGCACAGATCAGGCAAAATGCGGGACAGCCCATCTGGGGTAGCTTGTGCCTGCTACAACGTGATGAGAAAGAGTTGTAACAGTGACTGGCGCATCCATTGCTTACCAAACCTACTGAAGTATGGGCCGAAAGCACAGAGTGTTGGGCCATGGCCAGCCTGTACTGGTGTCTGAGCTCGAACGGGGCGTGAGCGACTGAATAGTCTTGCAGCTTTGTTTCAACGTACTATGTGATCTAAATTCATCAGTGTCAAGCAGCAGCGACTGTGGGCTGTCATAGAGTATTAGGCAACCACAAGCGCGGCAAACAGTTGATGAGGCTACCGCCGTGTATAAAGAGACGAATGTGACAAACCACGTTTCACCTGATGAAGCTTCACTAATGTGATAGCGTGCACAGCAGAGTTGGGGGGCTAGGGGCTTTTCTGCCACTTTGGCCCAATGCTCGTGTGAAGGCAGCGTCGCAACGGCCCTTACAGCACGCATATGTGAGGCTCCATCATGTCCAGAGGGATTTTGATCATATTTTTATTGCAAATTGTAGCTCTGTCTGCAGGGCACACGTCAGCTGCTGCAGTTAGTCAGCTGGCACATGTAGCTCAGGCAGCATTGCAAGAGGCAGCAGCATCGCAGGTTGCAGCAGCATTACAAACAAGCTTAGGTACGGCTATCAGTGTCAGCAATGAGACAGCAGCAGGAGTGCCTGAACTGCAGGCTTGCACCACTGAACGGCAAGTGGTGCATTGCAGCAGCATCACACAGCCAAAGCAGCGACATATCTGCTGCAAGCTGTATGCCCCAGTTGCAGCAGGTCCCAGCCACAGACGCCTGATTGCGGACCATGAGGCAGTAGCTCAATCAGAGGCGATTGCACTGGCAAGGACCTCTAGCCGTGTTGACCTGCACCCTGCGTCAAGGCCCAGCTTCATTGGCAGTCATGCACAGTGCTTTGTGCCAGTACAGCTTCCAGCGATACCTGACAGCAGCAGCAAGCCAGTGGAGGTCACCACACAGTTTGCGCCCAGGCTGACGTCTGCCGATATCAAGCTTGTCAAGGCTCAGGCGATGCAGCAGCTGCCCACCAGCATCTTACAGAAGGTCAAGCAGCTCTCCTGGGTTGACAAAGGCAGCGGCTTCACACACCCGGCCTCTATAGCCGGCCCAGCAGAGCTTGTGCTGATGCAGCATCGGCTAGACACCAAGCAGCAGCCACAGTATGCTGCGCAGAGGTCCCTCTTGACAGGTGGTGGGGTGCGCCCCAAGTTCTACACCCATCCTGAGAGTGGGAGGAAGTGGGCACCACCCATCGACTGCCCTCCAGAGGGGTACAAGGGCCCGTATGCCATTCCAGAGGTGGAGCTTGATTGGGGTGGCATTGACGCAAAGCCGCCGCAGCGCAGGGTGTGTGCTGAGTCGTTTGACCCCAATGCACCCCCTCAGCTGTGTGGGCACCTTTCGTTTGTGGAGTTGGATGCTGTGATGGCGTACAAGCAGGCTGTGGCTTGGTGGGCAACTGGGGACAGCAGGCATGCCAGCGCAGCCCTGGATATCATCAGCGCCTGGTCCAGCAACAGCAGCACTTGGGGCATGAAGACACGCAACGGACCTCTGGAGGCTGGTTGGGGTGTCGCAGGTGCTTGCGGTGGCTGCAATGAGACAGCTGCAAGCACCATGTATGCTTTGCGTACGTCCCGCGCCTTGGTTTTTGTGCAGCATGCTGCCTTGAAGCCGTAATAAGTCATTTGTAATGAGTTGACAAACCAGCAATAGATGCAGGATCGGTTGCTGCTCCATCCCCTGCATACATGTCGCCGTCATTGAGACTCATTGTCAGCTCTTCACAAGAAGTTTGCATGCCAAACACCCAACATGCAGGATCAATCAGGCATGCCTTCTTGTGTCGCTGTTGTGGTTGTACGTGCAGGTATGGCTAGGGCACTGGAGCTGCTGAGGTCTGAGGCCCGCCCAGAGCTCATCAAGTCCTTCCTGCACTGGGTCGACACCCGCCTGATGCCCCAGATGGACTGGTTTGTCAACGAATCAGACCTCGGCAACCTGCATTCCAACTTCCATGCAGCGATCATCGAGGCAATGGCCGCCGTTGCTGTCCTGTCGGACGACCGTGGGCGCTGGCAGAAGGCGCGGACGGTGTTTGACATGACAGTGCAGCGCTACCTGCGCTGGGGCAAGGACATGTGGGCCGTGGGCCATGTGCTGGGGGAATGTACAGAGACGCAGCGGGACATCTTCCACACGCAGATGGGACTGGCAGGCCTGCTGCAGACAGCAGAGATGGCGTTCCAACAGGACGAAGACTGGTACAGCAGCAACAACCATGCGCTGATCGCAGCAGTAGAGCTGCATGCCCGCATCGTGCGGGCGGCTGTGGAGCAGAATGAGGGCATGCTGCCGCAGGGCTTCAAGTTTTTTGAGAGCATGCCGCTGGCGCCCAAAGGAACCTTCTGGAAGTTTGATCTGGACAGGCAGGTCTGGGCAGCAATCAACAGCAGCACGGGTGTGCGTGCGCATGACAAGCCTGATGATGGTTTCAAGTACATGGTGAGCCTCGGTGCTGCCGCACACACTGCTTTTTGGGGGGCTTGTCAGCAGGGCTGTACAGCTGAAGTTGCATTATGACATGCAGGCCCGGAAATGCATGGGCGGGGTCAACAGCACAGCACCAGGAGACAGGCACACCAAGTGTTGCACATGCCACCAATAGCTACAGATACTGTGTGGCTATGCTGCTTGTTGACTGGACTGCAGGTTGGCACAGACTACTTGCCTGCTGGTTGGGAGCTGGCCTACAACCACTACGCCAACAGGCTTGGCCTGAGGATGCCAGAGACTGCTGCACTGCTGCGCCGCATGTGGCCTGAGTGGTATGAGCTGTACTTTGGGCTCGGCACGCTGACGCATGGGCACACTGCTGCAGAACTGTGGGTCCCAGGCATCAGGGCGGGGTTCAAGCAATGCTGATGGCGGCAGTTGCACGGTTTGGAGGGGTGACATGTTCGCCTTTGAGTTGGAGTGCCATACGCTCAGCCAGGTGAAGATTGTCCAGAGAAGATGACGTGACGTTGCAGGTGCTTTTCAAAGCTGCCGTGTGTTATACATCACACTTTGCATTCTTGCATGCAGTGCATTTCCTGCTTGCATCATGCATGGTGAATAACCTATTTGGTCCAGGTGGGTGGGGTAGTTGTGCTGACATGGTGGCAGCAGTAGACGTGGCACTCTGAGCCTGGCACTTGACGTGAAGCCACTGGCCAGCTGCTGTCAGCCATTGCACACGCATTATGCACAGTCTGCTGAATTTGGGGCTCTTGAACATGCGCTTTCAGGAAACCCAGGAAAGCAGTTTTGCACAGTCTCACACAGTCCAATGCTTGCAGTGTTCGTTTACCCTGCTGGATGCCTTGTGCGCCGTGTGCAACACTGTGCCTCACCAGCAGTCCTCTTTGTGGGACAAGGGCATGAAGTTTTCGGTGAGCTATATGTTACTTCAGGCAGTGTGTTTACATATCGTTTCATTTCGTGTGAGGTCAAGCCTCTTCGCCAGCCTGGCTATCGTGATGTACAGTAAAGATGTGTTGTATGTCATTGTACAGCAGACTCTGACTCTATGGTCGCCCTAGGCACGTGATACCCGGTTGCATGAGCTGCAAATGCTCGGCAATCAAAAAAGATGAATTGCTCCTGCATCTGCGATGCTCTCATGCATGTGGAATCAAACCTGCTGTGCAGGGTTGCGGTTGTGCTTGAACCCGGCCGGTTTGTTTTGGAAGCGACAGATGTAGGTAGTGCGTGCGTTGCTGCGTGTCAGTGCTTCCAATTCCCATGGTAGAAACTTGGTGATACAGAACAAGGCTGTACCGCCCCTCTTACGTGCCCCCTTTGGCAAGCTGATCCAACTTCCTCAGGGTACTATGTTAGGAACAATGAAGGCATAGATGCTCCAACCGCCATGTACTCAGACAACTACAATATCAACGTATCTGGTACCCAGCAAGGCAGCTGGCAGCAGAGACAGCAGTGGGCACGGCCACAACCACAACAGCGTGCTGCACACTTCAACAGCAAGCAGCAGAGCTACAGTAACAACTTCGAATCAACGCCCACCAATATGCAATATGATACTTCTTACGGCTTTGATCCACCCGCCAACAGGCCTGCCCAGCAGTGGGTTGCCCCTGCAGCAGCAGGGGGCTCCAGCTACAACTATGGCTTTGGCCAACCTCCACCTGGCCCAACAATCCCTTTGGTGGCATCTGCCAGCCATGCCAGCAGCATCAGCACGCAACCTTGGAGCTACGCAGGAAGGACAAGCAGCCAATGGCAGGATGAGGCCCCCAGCACATATGCTGAACCTGAGCACGGTGCTGCTGCACCGGTACCAGTGTACCCTGGTGCTGAGCCAGACAGCCTAAAAGCAGTCAAAGACCTCCCAGCAGTATTCCAGCCAATCTTCAGCTTCAGGTCAGTATGCTTGCCCAGAATCAACAAGTTGTGGATGCTGGCATAAAGACCAACAGGCATCTCTGTTTGTCTGCCAGATTCCATCCCTTGTGCCATGCAATAAGGGCATACACAGCAGCTGGCCCTGGCTGACCTGTCCGATTGCGCCCATGCTACACGCAGGTACTTCAACCCAGTGCAGTCAGAGTGCTTTGATGTGGCCTGCTCTTCAGACACCAGTATGGTAAGGGTGCCTGCCAGTTGCATGGTCGCATGGGCTGGCACAAACCATTCTGCCTGGCACCAGCCCGCATGTGTGGATGTATCCACACATACAGCAGCAGGGTGCCTGCCCAGCTCAGCCACTACGTTGTGTTGCCGCTGGCCAGCCATGCAAGCGGCTAACTGCACAAAAGAGGTGCAGTTGCTAAAGAGTGCCTGCCTGTACTTACGTCATGCAGGTCGTATCAGCACCCACAGGAGCGGGCAAGACTGGTGTCATGGAGCTGGCGATGCTGCGCCTCCTCAGCAAGCACCTGACAGGCCCTGCAGGACAAGCACCAACCAGTTTGAGTGACAGGTTCAGGACACAGCTGCAGTTCAAGCCCATGAACGGCAGCCACAAGATCATCTACTTAGGTGCGCTCAACAGCATGCACAGTCCTGCACATCCCCAAGAGCTGCAAGGTGCGGCTGCTTGCAGCCCAGAGCAAAGTGCTGCACTGTTGAGTGGGCCTGTAAGCTGCTGGCAGCAGGCACCAGGTAGTGCACCAGACACTCCTGCAACCAGCCAGTCCTGCAAGTAGACAGTGTCCTGCACCCTGCATGTACAAGTACTACTAGCGGTCACCGCTGCAAGCATACTGCATCTTGGCCTGGCAAATTGTGGTGCTGTCGCTGGTGTTGCAGGCCCCATCAAGGCCCTTGTGCAGGAGCGCCAGATGGACTGGCAGGCCAGGTTTGGGCAGGTGCTGGGGCTGAAAGTGATCCAGCTGACTGGCGACGATGACTTGCTGAGCCTGGATGACCTGGAGTTGGCTGATGTTATCTGCTCCACACCTGAGAAGTTTGGTGAGCACCCTGAAGACTAGGCAGTGCAGTAGCTTTGTCCACGGCATGCGGTGTGCAGTGTAGCCTCAAGCTTCATCATTGTCCGAAGCAGAGGCCGGTAGACGGGCTGGTTGTGGTGCTGCATGCGTGCTGAGGTTGCGGTTGCCTGCTGCATCCTGCCTGGCTGTCATGTTTGTGCAGACCAAGTCACCAGGAGGGTGGTTGAGAAGGGTGCAATGGGTGTGATAGCAGAGGTAAGCTGCGGGGCAAGACCTGCGGCTGGCCTCCCCATTGGGACAAAAGAGTCTTCATGATGTACAGCCGCATATGTCTTCTTCAGACTCTTGTCAACTGCAGCATTGTACAGCGCATGTGGAGGCTTTGTGTTGCCGTGTGCAGCGCCCACGTTGCATGTGTATGACTGTGTCCTGCAGATCAGGCTTGTCCTGCTGGATGAGGTGCACCTGCTGAATGAGCCAGGCAGGGGCAGCTCCCTGGAGGCTGGCTGTGTGTGCCGCATCAAGGCTCTGGCTGCCTTCCCGGAGATGGCCAAGGCACCGCTGGGCAGTGTGCGCTTTGTGGCTGTGTCTGCAACCATCCCCAACATTGGCGACGTGAGCGCCCTGCTGCCAGCTGTCTGTTCCACACACTCAGTACGGACTGTCAGTGTACATGCAGAAGCTGCTTCAGTGCATGGCAGGGGTGCATGGGGTGTGCAAACAGGACACTGTATTGGGCATGCTCGGTGTTCAAGCCATAAGATAGGTTATACTGACGATGTTGATGGTTGCTGACACACTGTGTCTATTGTCTCGATGCATGTTCTGTGCACCCAGATCGCCCGCTGGCTGTCAGTGCCTCCTTCAGGCTTGAGGCAGTATGGTGACGAGCTGCGTCCCTGCAAGCTCACCACACATGTCAAGGGCTATGCGCCAGCCAAGAACGACTTCTTGTTTGAGAGGAGGCTGAACGAGTACGTGTACACCATCATCAAGGAGTACAGTAAGGGCAGGCCGGCATTGGTCTTCTGCAGGTTGGTCCTGGCTGGGCATCAAGTACATGTGTCGTGACTCATATCTGGCTGTGCGGGTATGTGCTACGTTGTGAAGAAAGGGCGCTGAACATCATTGTGGTGACCAAGATGCTTTGGCGTCAGATCACTGCCTCACATGTGCCTGCCTAGCATCGAATGCCAGGGGCCTTCACAAGCGCCCTCATATGGACCCATTGCGGCCTGTGTCGCTGTGCAGCTCACGCAAGGGCACCATCGATGCAGCATCAACCATTGTGAAGGAGGCAGAGGCACACACCCAGGTGGCTGCCTACTCAGGGCCAGCAGCAGGCTCGACGGGCAGCAGCTTTGTGCGCGACATGCAGCAGCTGCAGCGCCTGCGTGCAGCAGCAGCCAACACTCAGGCCAAGGCTCTGGCATCTATGCTGGTGGCTGGGGTGGGGTTCCACAATGCAGCCATGGAGCCGTCTGACAGGACGATTGTCGAGGAGCTCTTCAAGGCCAACGACCTGGCAGTGAGTCACTGTGTCAAGCGTTACACTGTCTGGGCCTCAGTGACAGCCACGTGAGCATGCACGTTCTGCATGTGATTTGGAATCAAATCAGCTGCCAACTCTGATTAGCAGTGGCTGCGGCAACTGCTGCTGCAGCACCTGATGTTCTTACGGTAGCATGCCAAGACGACTGTTCTGACAGGCTTCTGCTGCAGTCTGTCACATGGCAAGCCAACTTGTGCATGTCCTGATGCTGCTGGCTGTTGCAGGTGCTGTGCACGACAGGCACCCTGGCCATGGGTGTCAACCTGCCAGCGCACTTGGTGGTCCTGAAGGGGACGGTGCGCTGGGTTGGTGACACTGATGTGCTGCCAGGGGAGCAGCCAGGATACAAGGAGTACTCACAGACAGAGGTAAGACACATGTGCATGGCGCCAACACCGCATGTAAGACCTGTGAAACCCCAGTAGATCAGACACCCATGTTGCGCTTAGCATGCGTCATCATCCAGCTGATCGCGTCAAACGCCATTGCAAAAGTACACTGGGATGTGGATGGGGGACATTGGGCCACATCAGATGTGGCCGCCAGTAATTTTGATGTGCGCTTGTGCATCACGCTGTGTGTTGATTCATGCAGGTGCTGCAGATGGTGGGGCGTGCTGGTCGCCCTCAGGTGGGCATCTTGGCAAGCTGGGGCTGGCCAGACTGCACCGCAGCGCAGTCGACTTGTGCATGTTGTGCGTGTGATGCCACGATGTGCCAGTGACTTGTCTGCTTCTGTCTGAATCCATGACTGGCTGGTACATGAATTCTGTGCATTCTAAAGGCCAGTGAACCTACATGTGACAAGCCTTTTGGGCTGCTGTGTGCACATGTATGTATTTATGCACAGTTTGATGCAGAAGGTGTGGCAGTCATCATGACCAGCAGGGACAGCACCAGCAGGTACCAGAAGCTGCTGGCTGGTCAGGTGAGTCTGTGGGCCTGCATTTTTGTTAGCTGGCTGGTCGTAAAGTGGTTTGCAGGTTTGTGGTGGCTTGCCGTGGTAGCAGTCCAGTGTGCCCAAGCATTTGAATGCACATGAGAAGCCAGCTGCAGTGGCATGCACAACAAGCCCACAAGCTCACAGGGTCACAGACAAATCAATGTGCTTCATGGAACTGCAGGTTGTGGAGAGCTGCCTGCTGTCAACACTGCCTGAGCACCTGAATGCTGAGATCATGCTGGGCACAGTCAAGGATGTGTCTCAGGCCATTGCCTGGATCAGGTCAACCTTCCTCTTCACACGAGTCAGGGCCAACCCACAGCACTATGGGTGAGCGCTGTCATGCAGGACATGCTGCCGTAGCTAAACACACAGCACAAATTGGCTGCGCAGGGCCAAACCAACTTATACACACAACTGCATGTGGCAGACACTTGCCTGGTATGTGCAGTCTGCTGGCATGTGGCA
>QAXK01007523.1:0-15711 GCA_004335735.1 Chlorella sp. KRBP
GTAGCATGATCATGCAGCTGCGCTGCTGCTGTAGTTGGACTTGGGTTGTGTGCGGTTGTGTAGCAAGCTGTGCGCTCGCTCAGAGGGGCGGACAGGGAGCTTGGTAGTTCACGTGTAGTGTGCACGTGGTGTGCGATGTCGTCCTCCTTGCAGGAGATTTACAAGCTCATGGGTGTGTGCCCTCAGCACGACCTGCTGTGGGAGCAGCTGTCGGGGCGCGAGCACCTGCGCTTCTACGGACGCCTCAAGGGACTGCTGGGTGAGCGATGTGGGGGCTGCTGGTCCTAGTCCTGATCAGTGGGCAGCTTCTGTCTGAACCACTCCTGAGGTTCCTGTGCGATAGTGGCACCTCCTCCACGCTAGTGGGTGCAGCACTCAACTCGCTCTCGCTCTGCATGCGCCGTGCCTGCCACCAGGTGCTGAGCTTGAGAGTGCCATTGATGAGGCGCTCAAGGGCGTCAACCTCTTCAACGTGGGCAACAAGTTTGCGGGCAAGTACAGCGGAGGCATGAAGCGCCGCCTCAGCGTGGCCATCTCCTTCATCGGCAGCCCAAAGGTGGTCTACCTGGACGAACCATCCACGGTGAGCTAGTGGCTAGTTTCTGATAAGCTTATCAGTGCAGGTGCAAGCAGCTCACCAACACAGGTGGCACAGCCGGGTGAACGCCTGGTGTCATCTCGCATTCCATAACCACCCGCTCGCAACGTCTGCCGTAACGTCAAACCATCACCTGCAGGGCTTGGACCCGGCGAGCCGGCGCAGCCTGTGGGAGGTTGTCAAGACCAGCAAGTCGGGCCGGGCCACCATCCTCACCACGCACAGCATGGAGGAGGCCGAGATGCTTTGCGACCGCCTAGGCATCTTTGTGGACGGCCAGCTGGTGTGCATCGGCAACCCCAAGGAGATCACGTCACGTTACGCCGGTTTCCTGGTCTTCACCATCAGCGTGCCCGCCAACCAGGAGCTGGCGGCGCGCGACCTGGTGGCCTCCATGAGCCCTAACGCCGTGCTCACGTACGCGCTGGGAGGCACGCTCAAGTACGAGCTGCCAACCACCGAGGTGACGCTCAGCCAGGTGTTTGAGCACGTGAACAAGGGCAAGGCGCAGCTGGACATCATTGACTGGGGCGTGGCCAACGCCACGCTGGAGGAGGTCTTCATCAAGATGGCGCGCAGCGGCAACATGAAGAGCGCCGACCACTAGCCGCGGCTCTCTGTGTTGTTGTTGGTTGGGCTTGGGGGGGGGGCAGAAGCTTGCTGGGGAACGGTACAGGTAAATAAGAAGCCGGAGCAGGCACAGCTCCGGCTGCTAGGCACTCTATTGTCCCTCTGAACCTAGGTCACCCTGACCTGCGTGAACGTGAGAGCTTCTTGTGCGCGACCTGGCTTGGTATTCTGCGTTTGAAGACGACGCCCTGGTTCCCTTGCCTGCATTGCTAGTGGCTCCCCTGCACGCTCGGCACCGCTCGTCGTGTGCGTCCCCTTGCAAGCACCGTGCACCCAGACCAGTTGGCGTGAGGACACCACCATTGGAGACCAGGAAGCACCACTGAGCCGCTTCCTGCTGCTTGTTCTCTCGCGCGCCATGGACAATCGGGCTTGGGCTCGCGGGAAGGAAGCGCGCGGGAAGAGAGCGATCCAGGTATACCGTCAGACCAACAGCGCACTCGCCGAGCCCGTTTGCCCAGACCGCAGCCTCCAGCCGCCCCGAGAGCAAGAGCCGTGATGGACCCCGACATCGGCCCCGACCTCCCGCGCCGCCTGCTGCTGTCCCTGGGCGGCTCTGGCGAAGCGTCAAGCATGAGCAAAGGCACCGTGGCGCTCTACGCCATTCTCTGCGTCATCTTCGTGTGCGGCAGCGGCCTGGCCTCCGGTGCGTGGGGCACGGCCTCATCACGCAATGATGCACGCAGCGCTCCTGGGGCGGCAGCTTCCACACGTCTCGCTTTCCAGAGGGGCAGAGTCCGTGCTGCAGCAGCAGCAGCAGCAGGAATGTAAAGCGTCAGGCGTAGAGGATACACTATGCAGCTTCGCAGGACGCAGGTAGTGTCGGGCCGGCGCCGCACCACCACACGCGTCGCGTGACCTGTTTGCGTGCAGGCCTGACGCTGGGCCTCATGAGCCTGGACAAGGTGGAGATGCAGGTGCTGCTGCGCAGCGGCACGGCCAAGGAGCAGCGCCTGGCCGCCAGAATCCTCCCAATCATCGCCGACCCACACTGGCTGCTCGTCACACTGCTGCTCTGGTGAGGCCTGTGAACAGCACCATAACCTGCGCTACGCTCAGCGGGCAAGGGGGGGAGCAGGACGCAAAGTGCTCTCGCCGTGCATGATTGTCCTCACTCACAGCAATGCGGCCTGTTTCGAAGCTCTCCCGCTCTTCCTGGACGCCCTGATCAACCCAGTCGGCGCCATTTTGATTTCCGTCACTCTCATCCTGGTGAGTGCACGAGGAACGCGTGGGGGGAGGGGAAGCCTGAGCCAGCAGGCGGGGCATGCTGCCCAAGCATGCCGTGTGGCTAGCTGGCCGGTGTGCAGGCAGGGCGCTGCAGCCCACACGACAGCATCAAGGCGTGGTCTTGTGAGCAAGTCTGCTCATGTACAGCAAGTCTGCTCGTCCTCCTACCTCATGATGCCACCTGCGCGCAGCTCTTTGGCGAGATCCTGCCCCAGGCCGTGTGCGCGCGCCACGGCCTGGTGATTGGCGCCAACCTGTCCTGGCTCGTGCGAATCTTCATGTGGCTGACCGTGCCCATCTCGTGGCCCCTTGCGAGGGGCCTTGACTGGCTCCTGGGCAAGGAAGACTACGACCTGTTTAGGAGAGCAGAGCTCAAGGTGGGAACGCTGTGCTTGTTGGTGCCCCAGATTGCTGTGGATGAGAGCAGCGGCGGCAGCAGGCAGCCCAGCAGTAGCAGCCGCGGCGGCGGGCAGGTGGTGAAGAGGAGGTGGCCAGGGCTGGGTGTGCTGCTGGGCAAAACATGTCCTGCCAAAGAGTGGCGGGCATGAGTTGCCTAGCAGCTGGCTGCCTGCTGACCATGGCGCCCGCTGGTGGTGCTGGTGGCCGCAGGCGCTGGTGGACTTGCATGGCGCTGACGGAGGCTTTGGCGGCAAGCTGACCACGGACGAGGTGCAAATCATCTCTGGTGAGTGAGGGATCTGTTCAAGCTCCCAGCCTGCCCATGTCCTGCACATGGGCAGGACGCTCCTTACTGCACCAATGGCAACGCACAGGGAGCACCCTGCCTCCACGCTATGGCCAGTCACCGCATTGCGCTTGCTGCAGGCGCCTTGGACCTGACCAACAAGATTGCCTATTCGGCCATGACTCCGCTGGACAAGGCGGTGATGCTGAGCACCGACATGTGCCTGGACCAGCCCACCATTGCCATGATCCTGGCGTCGGGCCACAGCCGCATGCCCGTCTACGCCGGGGACTGCAGGTGAGGCCGCATTGGTGCTACGCGTCAGTGCCTCCTGGAGGCCATGTGGCAGGCCTTGTGCACAGGTCATGGCGCGAGTTGCCGTTGTGCCGTGTTGCATGCTCATGGTGCCATGCACTCGACAAGCAGACGGTATGGTCTCAGCGCACATGCACACAATCACCACTCCCACGCACGTGCAGGACGTCCATTGTTGGCCTGGTGCTGGTCAAGGAGCTGCTCGCCTACGCCTTCCGCCACGCCGCGCCTGGAGGCCACAGCGATGGTGGGGACAGCCTCGGCGTGCCCATCTCCAGCCTCAACATACGACAGCTGCCCAGGTGCGCGCCGCACGCACCAGGCGCAGCGAGCAATCAGGATGCCCCTAGCCTGTCTGTCAGCCTGGCCAGCGTGGTCATCACTTGCTTGTGGTTGCCGTGCTGGTGAGCACACTGCTAGTCAGCAGCAAGGTGTGGGCTGACGGGAGGCCTGCTTGCGTGACCATGTGTCCTCTCTTGGCCTGTGCAGGATGCCGGCCAACACGCGCATGTACGACCTGCTGAAGCTCTTCCAGACGGGGCGTGCCCACATGGTGGTCCTCACGCAGCCCGACCCCAACGCCAACAACACGAACCACAACGGCGCACCCGCGGTCGCCATCCCCAACGCGCCCAGCGCCCCCAACGTGATGCTCCTCACGTCTGCCGCGGCTGCCGAGCGGGTCGACCGCATCGGCAACCACGCGAAGCCCGCGACGCCGACCGGCACGCCCACCGCCGACGCTGGCATCAAGTCGACACTGCCCGACACTGCCACGGCGACGACAACCAACAGCGCGGGCAGTCGGGAGGATGTGGCGCCGGCCGGCGTGGCCACCAAGGCGCTGAGCACCCCGTTCGACAAGCTGTCCGCCACGCTGGTGGCGGCGGGGCCTGCTCCAGAGCTTCCTGCCGTGGACTCGCCCGGCCGCCCCATGACCAAGTCCGAGAGCAAGAAGGAGCGCAAGCGGGAGAAGAAGGAGAAGAAGGAGAGGAAGCGTCAGCAGCGCAAGGAGCGGGAGGAGGCCATCGCGCGCGCGTCCAAGCACAGCGTCCTGTCCAAGGCGTCGTCGAGCAGCAGCTCCAGCTCGAGCGACAGCGACGAGGAGGAGCACGAGCCGCCGCAGGCGCAGGTGCCGCAGCTCGCGCCAGTCGGTGATCCGATCGGCATCATCACGATCGAGGACGTGCTCGAGGAGCTGTTGGGCCAGGAGATCCTGGACGAGACGGACCAGTTCGCGGACAACGAGCAGACCATGCCCATCAACGACGCCGCAAGGCTCGAGGTGCGCTTTGAGCTCAAGCTTGAAGATTGACCACTGGCTGCAGCTCTGAGTAGAGTGAGCTCACCTGTTTGTGCATGGCACGTCCTGCCCCTCCCCTGCCCGCAGGCGGCGGAGAAGCTCCCCGACCGCGTCAGGCAGCTGGTGCTGGGCAGCGGCGTGATGGCGGTGGCCCGCCGCCACAGCCGCCAGGTCTACACGCCGCGCATGAGCGTCGGGGGCCACCTCGTCGCCACGCATACGGGCGGGGGCTACCTCACGGGAGGCGCTGCCAGCGGTGCCGGCACGCCCGGCCGACAGCTGTCCCGCCACTCAGGCAACTACAACAAGGCCCACACCCTGACGTCGCCCTCGCCAGTGGGGCCCAACTCCCTCACCAACACCCCGTTGCCTGGCAGCGGCGTCTCCGTCATGGGCCCTGCGTCCGGCGGCCTGATCAAGCTGCTGCACCACCAGGCGCAGATGTCGGCGCCCGGTGCTGCCGGCGTGCCGCCGACGTTCCACAAGTCAACGTCCCTGCAGAGGCTCCATGGGCACGCGCTGCCGCCGCTGCCGGGGGGAGGTGGCAGCGGAACGCTGGGCGCGCACCTTGCGTCAGCGGGGGTGCCGGAGCGCAGCTCAACGCCTGGGCCTGGGGTGCCGGCGGCAGGGGTGCATGCAAAGGCGCAGCATACTACCTTGGAGATTGGCCCGGCGCAGTAACGGGATAGCGGTGGGGCGCGTGCGGTGTGTGGCGGCGACGTGGGTGTTGTGCGCATAACAGGGCAGTGGTGTGGGTGGGTGTGGGGAGGCGCTGGGTGGGCATCAGCAGGTGGGGCGGCCGCCTAGCGTGGTGTTGACTGACTTCCATTCTGGACAGCTGCCTCTGGCAACCAGGACACTGTTATGCCACCGCTGTGTGTTGTGGGCAGGCTGTTGTTGTTGTTGTGGGTTGTACGATTCATGCTCTATAATGGGTGGCAGCTGCACGGTCTGCTCGTAGCGCACATCAGCACGTGCTGGGCGTGTCTGCGCTGTGGTTGGCTATTCCTTGCTTGTGAGGTGGTGCCGTGGGCGTTGCGATGGTGATTACGAGCGGCACCTGAATTGCTAGAAGCAGAGGGGCAGGTCAGACGTGCGCCGACATCCTGAACAATCTGACTTGCGGCTGTGGAACTCAATCTGTGGCACTCAATCAACTGACAAACACCAGACTGCGCGGGCGGCACCACACGGACTTGTTTGATCTCTTGCATGCCGGCACGCCAGGTACCTCTCATGCAATCGACACCCGCTGCCCACGACCGTGCCCGCGCACAAGCCCCGAACAAACAGCGCGAAGCGGCCCCATTTCAGTGGCCATGATAGCATCGCGCCACCCCGTCCCAAAACCCCGTCCCAAAACCCTGTCATCCCCAGCCGTGGCTGCTGCTCAGTGGAGGCTGGGCTTTGACTGCCAGATGAGCAGGCGCTTGCTGCCTGGCGTGAAGGCGTCATAGACCTTCTTGTTGACCGAGAGGAGCTTGTCGACGTGCTCGGCCGTGGACTTGGGCGCCGTGTGGTGCAGGTGGTCCAGCACCAGGTTCTTGGAGATGGCAGAGTAGCGCAGGTCACGGTCGTAGCTGTAGTTGAACTTCCAGATGGCGTCGTAGTACCGGTGGCTGGCGGCCGCCCACGCCGCGTGCAGCTTGTGCTCGCGCATGAGCGTGGGCAGCACTTGCGTGTCCAGGTAGTACTGCACAGCAGCAGCGAGTCAAAGGCGTGAAGGCAGTGACGCTGAGGTACTGCCTGTGCCTTGAGCACCTGTGCCTGCAGCGTGCTTTGCGCCGCTCGCGGGCTGCGGTCTGCGACCCTGCGACCCTGGTCCCCGCCCATCCAAGATCAGGTGCTGGTCCCTGGACAGCATGGGCTGCTGATGCTGCACAATGCCCGTCCCTGCGGTGATGATGCCGCTGCTTGGCTTCTGCTTGGTGCCCAAAGGTGGCCGTGGCAACCTGCTGCTGCTGCTCCACAGTTCGCCACGACGATATCTGCGCGACGTTCCCATCGCTGTCATCCCGCTCCATCCGCGTGCACGCGCGAGGGCAGCGAGGGCACTGGTGCAGTGGCAATCAACTTGATCGCCAAGCACGCCCAGCGCCACAGCGAGTCCCCGGCCCCACCCCACTCGTGGCGCGATCGCGAACTCACCAGCACGGAGCTGGCCACGAGCGCTGCCGTGGCAGCCTCCTGCTGCAGGGACTCCGGGAGAAGCTTCATGGTGCCGCTCGCTCGCTCGCCGCTGGACTCAAGCTCCTCCTCGACTCCTGCACGTGTTACCGAGCTGCCACCACCGCAGCCGATGCGCGTTCTCCTTCCCGCTTTTGGGCATGCGCAAGCCCAGGGCTTATCGTGACAAGTGCCCCTACCGGCCCCCAGGGCGAGCGCTGCTGGGCGGAATCACGTCGGCTAGCCCAGGAATCGCTCGTTATCGCCAGTGGCGCTGCGGAGCGGCAGGAGGCGGGTTTCTGTTCTTCCCGCGGCCTGCAGCTCGTCCTGAGGCGCATTGGCGGGGCTGTAAGCTCAGGCATACGACGCCATGGCTTTCAGGGAGCTTCGATGTGAGTTGCTGCGATGCTGCAGCGCCTGGGACCACGAACCCAGCAATTGCCCACAATTGCAGCCCACTGCACCTCGCCGCGTGCAGCCTTCACCGAGGTGATGCGGGCGCTGGGCTACCCACGCCTCATCAGCATGGAGAACTTCAGGACGCCCAACTTCGAGCTCGTCGCCGAGCTGCTCTACTGGCTCGTGCAAAGGCGAGCGAACAGGGAGCTCGTGCTGCAGCGGCCGTCGGAGCACGTCTCTGGGATGGTCGGCGTGGTGGCAGTAGCGCCACGCACGAACTTGTGTGTGCATGGGGTGTGCAGGAGCACCAACCAAGCAGTGCTCCTGCTCCACTCTGCCTGCGCAGATACTACCCAGGCACGGACACAGCCGACGAGATCAGCACGGAGGCGGACCGCGTCAAGTTCCTGCAGTCGGTGGCGCAGGTGATGCTCACCAAGGCGCGCATGAAGCTCAACATCAAAAAGCTCTACTCGGCAGACGGCAACGCAGTCAGGGAGCTGCTCAAGGTGGCGTCGCTGCTCTACCGGGCCACTGAAAAGGCGTCGGTGGAGGACGAGGTGCGCACCAGCGCAGACGACACGCAACAGGCGGCGGTGCCTCAGGCACATCACAGCATGCTGCCTGCAATGCTAGCGCAGCCTGGCAGTGACGGGAGGGCCAGCAGCACACGTCAAGGGTTGGGCTCGTGCCGCCACGCACATGCAGGACACCCAAGAGGCCATGGACTTCACATCCATGATGAAGGGCTTCAACCCCAAGGACATCAAGTCATATGCCGGGGAGATCATTCGCGCAGGTGAATGCTGGCGACCACTGGGGGCCGCCTGGCCACCCTGGCCCGCCACAGGCACCGCACAGCAGGAGTGCAGCCTCAGCCCCAGCAGCGTCAGTGGAGCATGTGGGCGCAGCAGGGTGCCACAGCAGCCAGCAGGAGCGGCAGGCCATCACAGGACGTGGTGCACCGCTGCCTGCATGGTGGGAGGCATATGGGGTGCTGACCAGGGCCACTCACCATGAGCGTGCCGTGTCTTTTACCGTGCGTGGTGCAGGTGCTGCACTCTACGATGCGCTGGGCCAGGAGTCAGAGCTGCGGGAGCACCGGGCACGCGCCATTGCCGGGCACGTGGACACTGACTTTGTGGAGCGCAGCATCCAGGAGGCCATCAGCCAGGTGTGATCAATGGGAGAGGTGGTGATGGTGGGTGGGAGGGCCCAGGCAGGTGCCAGCGCGCCCAGAGTGCCCGGGACTCCAGTGGCGCAAGCTCAGTGCTGCTGGGGCGCGGCAGGGCACGTCAGGCCTGGGCAGGGGACGTCTCGGACGCAGCAGAGTAGTCACAACTCGCCACCAAACCCACCGGTGTCGTGTCTGGCAGGGCACGTCAGGCCAGGGCAGGGGGCGTCTCAGACGTAGCAGAGTAGTCACAACTCGCCACCAAACCCACCGGTGTCGTGTCTGGCAGGGCACGCAGGCCAAGGCAAGGGGCGTGTCAGCTGCAGAGTCACAGCTGGCCACCAAACCCATGGTCGGTGTGGTGCCTGCTGCTGTGTGCCCTCAGGTTGAGGACCACATCCGTTCCCTGGAGCAGCAGCTTGACGAGCTGGAGCGCAACGAAAAGACCCTGGACAACAAGATTGAGAAGAAGCGGCAGGAGCTGGAGCGCAACGAGAAGCGCCTGAGCACGCTGCAGAGCGTGCGGCCCGCCTACATGGACGAGTACGAGCGCCTGCAGGGGGAGCTCAACCTGCTCTACGGACAGTACCTGGACAAGTGAGTGCTTAGCTTGCGTGTGGGCTCGCTCGCTCTGTGGGGCCGCTGGGCGTCCTTGCGGTGCCGCTGTCCGTGGACGCAGCGCGGGGCCGGCTAGGGTTGAGACGCCGCTGTAGCACCCTGGCTCACCACGCACTTGTCATCAGCGTCTGCTCACTCGTCCGCCTGCCTGCTCAAGAGGGCCACTTGCCCTGGGGCCCCACCTTGCGTTCCAACCACCACCACCACCACCACCACCACCGCTCTGCTGTCCTGCACCCACTGCA
This sequence comes from Chlorella sp. KRBP, assembly GCA_004335735.1. NCBI lineage: Eukaryota > Viridiplantae > Chlorophyta > Trebouxiophyceae > Chlorellales > Chlorellaceae > Chlorella > Chlorella sp. KRBP. The sequence continues at coordinate 9,364 of QAXK01007523.1, forward strand.
GGTTCCGCAACCTCGAGTTCCTGGAGAACGAGCTGGAGACCTACTACCAGGCGGAGCAGGAGAAGCTGGAGGCGCAGGAGAGGAGGCTCAAGAAGATGCAGAAGCGCCTGGCGTGAGTGTTGTGGTGGGGAGGGGGCGGGGGCGGCGTCTGTGTGTTGTTGCGGGTGGGGGCGTGTCCAGGGGGAGCCTGCGGGGCGCGCACAGACTTGGCGGCTTGGGTGTCAGGTGTGTGCGGTGTGCCGAGGCGGTGCGGTGAAGGGTGTGCGCAGACAGGAGGCTGACCTCTCTAGGTGCCTGCACAGGTCTTCCCAGCTGGTGGAGGACAGACCTGCAGTATCCTGCCCCTGCGTGCGCGTGCTTATGTGCAGTGCGGAGGAGCTGCGCATCCTGCGCGGCGAGCAGGAGGTGAACGAGAACAACCTTCGCCTGGACGCGCTGAGCGACGACGACGAGTCGAACGAGGAAGAGGACGACCTGTCGGAGCGCAGCCTCGACCAGGCGCCGCGCGGCGCGGGGCTCGGGGGCACCACGGGGCGAGGCGCGGCGGGCGGGGCCAAGGGCGGGGACGGCGGCTTCGGCGCCAGCCAGAGGGGAGGCGGCGGCGGCGGCGGTGGTGGTGTGGCCGGCGGGATGATGCTGGGCGGTGGGCAGGTGCGGTCCTTAGTGGCTTGAGCGGCTGCTGCACGCAAGCATCCAGGTCATGGTCGCATATGTGTGGCCCGAAGCTGAGCAGTGCGCGCCTGGGCAATGCGTCGTGATGTCGTGGTGCGCAGGCCGTGGGTCAGCTAGACAACTTCAACGACGACGACGCGAGCATAGACGAGGACGAGAACAGCGACGGAGGGGAGGTCAGCATGGCGGGGTCAGACGGCGCGCGGCAGCAGCAGGGCATGATCGGCACAGGGCGGGCGGGAGGCGGCGGCGGTGGGGGCGGCGGCGGCGGCTTGGGGTTGGAAGAGGTGAGAGCGCTGCTTGCTGCGTGTGGGACTGGTGCGCATTGATGCGGCGTCAGACTGACGGTGGTACCTGCTGCATGACCGCTGTGTGCAGGACAATGGAGACGAAGAGGACGACAACTGGTGATCCGGGTGGGCTCATGCTGCCATGCATGAGTTGCACATGCATGCAAACAAGCGCTCGTCTCTCACAAAAATGGCACACCTCTCCCTCCTCTCAGCTCGCCCGCCCGCACCACCCTCAAATACCAAATGCGCAGCACGCAGACAAGAATGATGACGATCACAACAGCCAAGAGCGCGCTGAGCCCAGCAACATAAGTCTTCGTGATGCGTGCATCGTCAGCGCCAGCAAGCCGAGGCACAGCCCCAAGCGACCACCAAGGGCACCAAGCCCTCAGTCCATGCGATCCTTGTTGATCTGCAGGTCCTTGGCCAGCTTGATGAAGACGTTCTCCAGGCTGGCGTTGGCCACGCCCCAGTCCACCACCTCGAGCCCGCCCTCAGCCTTGGCCCGGTTGACGGCAGCAAACACCTGTGCGTCGCGCGCGGGCGTGTGCGCGCGCATAGCTTGCACGTGTGCGCACGGCACATCAGCGAGTGGCGAGTCACACCACTGGTTGGCCTTGTGTGTGTGCACCACTTGCATGTCAGGGCGGCCCGTCTTGTGCGGCTGCGCGAGGTATCCAAACAGAGATGTAGATTCAAGCCTCGCAGGAGCAGCATCCACGGAAAAGGAGACCAGACGCACCTGGCTGAGCGTCACCTCGGTGGTAGGCAGCTCGTACTTGAGCGTGCCTCCCAGCGCGTACGTGAGCACGGCGTTAGGGCTCATGGAGGCCACCAGGTCGCGCGCCGCCTGCTCCTGGTTGGCGGGCACGCTGATGGTGAAGACCAGGAAACCGGCGTAGCGCGACGTGATCTCCTTGGGCGTTCCGATGCACACCAGCTGGCCGTCCACAAAGATGCCTAGGCGGTCGCAAAGCATCTCAGCCTCCTGCATGCTGTGGGTGGTGAGGATGATGGCCCGGCCGTCCTTGTTGTTCCGCACCATGTCCCACAGGTTGCGGCGGCTGGCAGGGTCCAAGCCCTGCATGCGGGTTCAGGGTGCATGGGGGCACAGCTCAGCGTCGTTTGCTTGTTTGGGCAGGCGTGCCGTGCAAAGCCCCTGTCGCACTGATCATGCGATGCGCGTTGAGACGGCAAGACCCTGCACGCTTGAGCTCAGTGCACAGAGCCCCCATGTTGGGGAGCTACTGATTGCTCGTGCACTCAGTGACTGAGAGGTCATGCACTGAGAGGTCATGCACTGAGAGGTTGTGCACGAACCAGGAAGCCACAGACGGTCACAGCCAAGGCTCCTAGCGCTAAGCTCACCGTGGATGGTTCGTCCAGGTAGACCACCTTTGGGCTGCCGATGAAGGAGATGGCCACGCTGAGGCGGCGCTTCATTCCTCCGCTGTACTTGCCCGCAAACTTGTTGCCCACGCTGAAGAGGTTGACGCCCTTGAGCGCGTCGTCAATGGCACTCTCAAGCTCAGCACCTGGTGGCAGGCACGGCGCATGCAGAGGGAGGTGAGCCGAGCGCTACACCCAGCCTGGAGGTGCCAGTACCGCACAGGACCCTCAGGAGTCGTTCAGACAGAAGCTGCCCACTGAGCAGGACTAGGACCAGCAGCCCCCACATCGCTCACCCAGCAGACCCTTGAGGCGTCCGTAGAAGCGCAGGTGCTCGCGCCCCGACAGCTGCTCCCACAGCAGGTCGTGCTGAGGGCACACACCCATGAGTTTGTAAATCTCCTGCAAACAGGACAGGCCAAACATCGCACACCACGCTGGTGTTGCGTACGGACCTCCTCATCTTGTGATCCTCTGGGCAAGGGACTCACGTACAGGTGTCTCCCTTGCTATCACTACCACAAGCCACAGCTGTGAGTCACATTGACCACCACCACCACCAGCCCCCCCATGGCCAGGCGCACCTGCATCTCCGTGGCGATCCTGTAGCCGCGCACCCACGCGTCCCCGCCCGAGGGCGACAGCAGGCCGGTGAGCATGTGGATGGCCGAGGTCTTGCCGGCGCCGTTGGGGCCCAGCAGGCCAAAGCACTCGCCTGACGCAATGGCCAGGGACAGGCCGCGCACGGCATCCTACGCACACGCCAGTGGTCGGCAAACGATGAACGGTGCTCACTTAGCCGTGCTCACCCACAGGGGCGGCCACACGGGCACATGTGGCGCTTGATGCGTAAACCAGGCAGCTCAGCTGAACGGCTGCCTCTAACACCTAGAAGGCTTCCCGTCTCCTTGAGGAAAGAAAGAAAGAAAGAAAGCTGCTGGTAGGTGTGATTGAGGAAGCTGTGCTTGCGGGCCCCCGCTACCGCTCCTCCCTGAAGAGCTCACCCGTGGTCCTGTGGGCGTGGCAAAGCGCTTGCGCAGGTCGTGCGCCACAATGTGAAAGGGCACGCTCAGGTGCGCGTCCCGCCCCGAGGAACGCTCCAGGTCATGCTCCTCCTCGCCAACACCACCACCCTCATGGCCCTGCTGCTGCTGCATCAGCTGTGCGTCCTGCAGGGCCAGCAGCTGGGTGCCGCTTGCATCCAACATGTCCTGCACCTTGTCACGCTCAGCCTGCAACGGCAAGTGTGAGCAAAGCAGCACACATTTCAGTCAGAGTCCTCAGGTCAGGTCAGCACTTGGGCAGTGCTTGGGCGAGCGGAGCAACCACTCACACTCCGCAACAACACACACTGCTGCCAGACACTTGATACGCACCGTAGTTGGGCTCCGGCCCCGCCGAGGCGCCCAAACAGATGCAAACATCGACACAGCACACACCTGCACGTCCTCAAACGTGTAGCCGTGGAGCATGCTCATTGCCGGGAGAACGGGCAGCTTCCCGCCGCCGCCCTTGCCCCCACCACCCGCCGGTGACGCCAGCCCATCCCCCGCGCCACCGCCACCGTTCTGCACCACGACCCTCACGTCCAGATTGCTCGCCACTGCACCAACACGGCTGCCTGCCCCACCACCACCACCGCCGCCCCGCTGCTCTTGCCGCTGCCCTTCACTGTAGACCTGGCCACCTTCACTGCTCGACGCGTCGCCGTGCTGCGCCCCCACTGCCGCAGCGTCAGCAGCAGGGGTGCCCAGCGGTGAGTCACCCCCCGTCGCCGCTGACGAGGCGCTCCCCGCAGGCAACCTCCCAACCGCCCCAACCGCCGGCGCACCGACCGCCACTGAGCGGGGTGCAGGTGCAGCTACGAGGGGCTGGGTGCTGCTGGAGGAGGGTAGGAGCGTGCCGGGTGCTGCCAGCGACTCACTGTCCACTGATGTGAGCCCTGCATGGGGGTGCGGGTGGGGCATGGTGCCCTTGGTGCGCCTGGGGAGGCAGCAGGTGAGGTGGCGTAGGACGGGCTGGAGGAAGAAGAGCGGGTGGCGCGGCACGCCGTTGCCCGTGGGCACGACCTGCAAGACACGTTGCATGGGGGCAGGAGGAGCAAGGGCGCGCATCGGCAGTCAGTGGTGAGGAGGCGGTGCTGGTCAGGGCTAGCAGCAGCACCAGGGCGATGAGCACGCCAGAGGACCGCCGGAGGAGGAGGGAGGAGGATCGCCTTCCTGACCTGAAGCAAGCACTACACCTGATTCCCCTCGCTGCTGATCCGTGCTGCCTTGGTTGATGCGGCCTGAAGCCCCGTTTGCAAGCTACACACACACTGAAGGAGGCGCTGAAGGAGGCGCACCTGCTCCAGGTACCAGGCCAGAGCCATGAAAACCGGCCACTCTACGGCCAGGATGATCCACCTGCACCAACGAAACCAACAACAGGCCACCACTTATACAGAGTCAGCAATGCACGACTCTCCCCGTGCCCTCAGCTAGTCCCGCGGGAGTCCACCCCATGGTTTGCAGCGCCCTCGCGCTAGTCCCACCCAACCCATAGTTTGCAGCACTCTGCGTCCCGCCCACGCCATGGTTTGCAGGTGTCAAGGCATGGCTCCTGAGTGTGCCTCACTGGTAACCTGAACCTGCACACCACCTGCCGTGCATTGACACGAGTGCGCACAGGATCCACTACTCACGCCGTGACCATTCCGTTGCCCGCGTCGTGCAGGTTGGCCCATTGCATGCCCAACGTGTTGCGGTACACGCCGAGGAAAGCGTACGACCCCAGCTCGTACAGGCCCCTGAGGACGTGCAACAAGGGACAAGTAACATGGTGCGGTGCTCACGTGGCACTCCAATGGTGCCACGCCCCTTCATGCCGCAACCCAGAACTTGTCACAAGCGCTTGCCACCAGTCCAGCGTCGCGTATCAAGACTGCACTAAACTCACCTGTAGAGGGCAAAGGCGGGCAGCAGCTCCACCAGCCACATCCACCTGCAGGGGGCAACCCACGTCACGCGCACCAGCAGCGCAAAACAGTGAAGCTGCAGATCCTACCAGGTGCCAGCACACTCCGCACTCTGACTCTGGCAAGCCGATGCATCCCCTGGACACGGCAACACCACGATGAGCTATTGCTCGCCCCCTGCTGTCGCCCCAAGGCACCTTGACCCAAACCCAAGCCCTAAAGCCCCAGCCCCGCCGCCCACCACTTGTTCAGGTCCATGAGCGGGTCGAGCAGCAGGTACCCCAGCAGCCCGCTGGCCAGTACATACAAGTAGGCCACCACCACGGCGGTGCGGGTGGAGCTGAAGAGCGAGCTGAGCAGGAAGGTGAAAGCTAGCTGGGTCTGGCCGAAAAGGAAAAGAAACAGGACCTGGATGCCTGCGCGCACGCCGCGTGCACGGGGCAGGGCAGGCCAGGTAGGCACGTCAGGCCTCACCCAGTCAACATGGCGCGCCGTGCGTGACCACAAACACTACGTGCTGAGTGTCAGCGTCATGCAAAGTCAGACCCATGGCACCATTGACCGCAGCTTGCCAACATGGTCAAGACAGTGTGAGGTTGCTGCCGGAAACTCAGCTGCAGCTCAGCGTCAAGCGTGCTGCGTGGAGACGCGTGAAGGCGTGTCGCGTCAAGGCGTGTCGCGTGGCGCGCGCGCACCGTAGCTGTTCTTGAGGAAGAACTTGAGCCCGAGCAGCGAGCCCACAATGAGGAAAACCGCCATGTAGACGCAGTACACCAGCAGGTACCACAGGTACGTCACCTGAAGGCGGTACAAGGCGGTACGCGAACATCACACAAGTCACGCGCGTCACGGTTGCGTGGAGGGCCCTGAGGAACAGGAAACTGCCCAACACAGCCTGCGTGAGGGCAGAGGCACCTGTTGCCCTGCTGCTGCCAGCCTGTCCTCCTCACAGCAACACTCAAAGCAAGCAGCGAACCACTAAGGTTACGCACCACCCAGTAGACGCCGTCTCCCAGTCCGTGCATCTTCATCATCATG
>QAXK01007540.1:0-11229 GCA_004335735.1 Chlorella sp. KRBP
GATGTGCAACTGCGCATGCGCGTCACTGCCGCGATAGCTGGTGCTGACTGCTGCTAGTACGGCTGCTACTGCTGCCGCTGCTTCGGCTGCTGTGACAGCAGATGTCGACCGGCATTACGAAACGTAGGGCTGCACAACGGTGTCACAAACCCCTGTTGGCTACCTGTGTGCTGCAGCGGCCACTCCACAGCCTGCCTCAGGCGCTTCTTGACCTCATCATAGCCTCCCACATCACTCCAGCTGACAGGCGCCACCTCTACTGCAGCACCACGCACGATGGAGGGCCCCACACGATGCATGGCAGCAGCAAAGTCTGCTGCTGTCACCAAGCCGTGCTGCTCAAGGCTATGCTGAGTGCTGGCCACTGCTGCTGATACTGGTGCTGCTGGTGTCTGCGGGCCAACAACTCCTGCACAAAATTGAAACAAACACAGGAGGCTGCATCAGCAGTGTGGCATGCGCCTGAACACCGATTGAGCTACATGCATTGTGCTGTTGAGATGTAGGCTCTGTACGCCCCGCCCAATCCCACAGCAATGCAGAGCAGCCAAGTTGAAGCCAGAACTGTACAACGGGGTGTGCATGAATGAACCTGCCAGTGTCGCATCTCACAAGGCAGCTGGCAGCTGTCCATCCCACACCACTCCACTGACTCATGCAGCCACGGGTGTAGTCAAGCGCTCCTACCTTGGTCCAGGAGGTGTGCTGCTGCCGCAGACAGGGCATGCATGGCTGCCTCCCTCACAAGTGCTGCCAGGTCAGCACCTGAGTAGCCAAAGCAGCTAGAGGCAAGGGCTGACAGGTCCACATCAGCACCTAGCTGCAGGCCCTGGCAGTGAAGCCTGGGGAGACAGAGCGTGGCAGCGACAGCAAAGGAGAGGGTCCGCATGGGACAGCAGTGTGTAGGCTCGCTGGGAGGCCGTCTTGGGCCTCGAGCTATGTTTGGGCTGACATCATGTATTGTAACGTACAACAGGAGCCGTGCGCTGAAGACTGCATGCAGCTTGGTGACGCCTTCATGGACTATGCTGACTCAGCAGCATGGACTACTGTCAGTACCACGTGCAGGTGCCACAAACAACTGTGGTTCTGCAGCACATGCCCCACCCCCCACCTGAGTATGTCAGCCCGCTGAGCAGCATCAGGCACACTGATGGCAACCTCCCTGTCCAAGCGACCCGGCCTGCGCAGTGCAGGGTCCAGCGCATTCGGCCTGTTGGTGGCAGCAAGCACAACCACACGGCCTGCCTGCACAGCCTCAGTCCTGGCCCCATCTGCAGCTGGGCGTTCAACTGCGGCTGCTCCATCCAGCAGTGTCAGAAGCTGAGCAACGACACGCGACTCATGCTGGTTGCTGCTGCCACCAGTCCCCCGCCTTGGACACAACGCATCCACCTCGTCAAGGAAGACAATCACCAGCTTCCCAGCGGCTGCCTCTGCAGCAGCTGACGCAAACGTCTCCCGCAGGCGCCGCTCTGACTCCCCAAGGTAGGCGCCAAAGACAGAGCCGGGCGTGATGGTGTGCAGGACAGCACCAAACTCGTCTGCAGCAGCAGGCAGCAACACAGCAGGCGTCAGTTCACGCCACAGTGTGTCCAGAAAAGGAGCATGCAGCAGGATGTGAGGCAGGATGCACTGCTGACTCCAAACAACAGGCAAGGTACCCGGAGGTGACACCAAAATAGATCACACCTGTGCAGCACGCATGATGGCGAGGGTAAGTGCGGTACAGCCTCACCGGCTACAGCCTTGACCAGCAGTGTCTTGCCACAGCCTGGGGGTCCATGCAGCAGCACCCCCCTTGGCCACACCACACCCAGCTCAGCAGCAGCAGCAGCATGCTGGACAGGCCAACCAACCAGCTCCCGCAGCATTGACAACGGGTCCTCAAGCCCTGCAATGGCGCTGCTGCTGCTGCTGCTGCCGCAGGTGGTTTCAGTCGGAGGTGCACTGTTGTCCCGCGTGTTGGGAGCTGCTTGGGTGCTGCTGCCTGATGATGGGCCGTCAGCACCATGAGGGGCAGCTACATCACCCTTCAGGTCCAGCTGTGCCAGCTGCTGCTGCAGCCGTGCTGCTGGGTGCCTTGCCGCCTCAGCCATGCTGCCCTCGACTGTACTGCGCGACACAACGCAATGCACTACCTGGCTGGGTTAGTCATCCTCGAGTGCATTCAGCAGGTCAAACATGCTGCCACTGGCTGCCACAGGCGAGGCACAGTCAGCAGCTTTGCTGGCTGGCTTCAGTGCTGGCTTGCTGCTGCTCTGGCCAGGTGTCTTTTTGTGTGTGCCAGACTTGTTGCCTCTGCTGCTGCTGCTGCTGCTGTTGTCAGCAGGTGAGGGCGTAGCCCTGCTTGGCCTGGACTTGCTGCTGCTGCTGCTGCTGGCTACAGTTGGGCTGGCTGTTGGTCCTGCAGCTGCCCCTGATGCTTTGCTGCCAGATGAAAGCTGCTGGCTTGTGCTCTTGCTGCTGCTGCTGCTGATACTGTTGCTTGATTGCGATGTAGCAGCGATTACTGTTGATGGCACCACCCTGTAGACTGTGCCCTGTGGTGCAGGTGGTGTGATGTCTACCACCTGACAGCACACACCCGGCTGCAGCACAGGAGAGCAGGCAACAGGCAGTGTGGCCATGTTGTGGTGTTGTGGTGTGGCAGCATGTACCACACGTCAGAAACATGTGCGAACGTGCTGTGTGCTGATCAAGTTTTGAAGCCCCGAATTCTGGCAGTAACGGCCGCATGGCATGGGTTTGCACAGGGGATGAGGCAGCTGCGTTGCGGCAATGGGCGCCTGCCAAACCCAAGCAACCATCGAAGAGACTCACTGCAAGGTAGAGAGTACAGCCCTTCTGCACAAGGCGCTGCTGGAGCTTGGCTGAAGGTACAGCAGAGAGCACCAGCTGCTCCGGGACCAGCACCTGGAACACCACCAACAACCAGAAGAGCCTGATCAGCATGCTGTCAGCACCAGCATCGTGTCAGCCCACGCCAATAGATTTCATCAATGCCTTACCGTAAGTGATGCTGCAACCACGACCTTGGTGCTGACCAATGAGACAGAACACACCAGCCCCTGCAGCTGTTCACTTCTCAGCAGTGCTTCTGTTGCTGCTACCTGTTCGCAGAGCAGGCTTGAATCGAACTCAACACTGCTGCTTGTTGAAGCCGATGCGGAGCACAAGTAAGTTTGGTTTGACCCTGTACAGCGTTTACAGTTGGTTGTGAGAGTCACTGCTGTTGCTGCTGCTACTGCTGCTGACGGCAATGAAGTCTGCAGGTCCTTACCGTGAGCTGACACCTTCAGTAAAACTGGTTGACCGTAGCTTACGTTGTTCGCTTCTATGAATGTCACAGGCAGGTGAGCACGACCATTGCAGTCCGACACCCGACAGATCATGCAGGCGCACCCAACAATCGCGAGTTCAAACGGCCTCCAAAAAACACGCCCAGGCCTTCAACTTGACATATGCCCCACCAGCTGCAGGACGGCTGCAAGTTTGCAAATGGAGTATGCACATGCAGTACAATTAAAGTTTAGAGACATCAAACAGCTGCCTCCAACAAGGGAGCTCTGCTGCTGTTTGTTTCTTCTGCAGAAACTTCAGATGTCGCTCTGTCTACGCTGCTGTGCGTGTGGGGGGCCAGGTTGATGCCTGCAACACCACCCAAGATGAGTGTGGTGCCAGCAGCTGTGAGCCCCACTGCCCGCCAACTGTCGAGCCAGTGTGGGTGCCCAAGCACGACGTCTGCTGCTGTAGCTAGGGGCACCTGTATAGACGTCCCAAGCGTGGCAACAGTCGGGCCCAGCAGCAGGACGGCGCGTGCCCACGCATAATCAGCCACGACATAATCCATCAACCCTGCACAGGCCACACAACACAGCAGCAGTCAGCCGTCGTGGGCAATGGAACCACGCAGGTATGACCAGATGAGGTGCAGCTGGCAGCTTGCACCTGCACTTGTTGCACACCAGGTAGGACACCAGCAGCACTGCTGCACTCCACCATACAGATGCCGATGCCAACAGACAAGGCTGGGCACAGACTGTTATGTTGCTGGAACGATGCTGCTACATGGCATTCCTCACCATTCAAAAATGCCAGGCCCAGTGCTGTGGAGTCGAGTGCAGTCAAGTCATAGACTCCAGTCCAGTGCAGCGCAAGCACCACAGGAGCTCCCAGGACTGCCACCAGCACTCCCACATGTCCAAAGAACAGTGCGGGTACATCAGGGTCGTCTTCCTTGAGCTCACGCTGCATCATGACCGTGTAGCAGCTGTAGCACATGGCTGAACCAACACACAGGATGTCACCCAGCAGAGAGTGGTCACCAGCACCTGCTGCCTCGCTGCTGTCAGCTATGGTGACCATTGCAGTCCCTGACAATGTAGAAGCCAGCACACAGGTGAAAGCAGCGGCCAGGAGGTGAGCACCAGCTGCAGATGGTCACAGGTAAGGTTCCTGACCAGCACTCACTGATGTAGCTGTGATGCTGCTCAGGCATGTGTCATCATCTGCTGCTTCCTCACACAGCATGCCACTGCAGACCTTGCCATCGATTCCAGAAACAGTAGTGTTGAGTTTGTGAGCTATGTCTCATCTTTGGTGGCTGCTATCTTGCAGGCTGTCACCAGAAGCGTCAACATCACTGCCGGCTGCTGTCCCACTCACCTGCCACAACAGCCCCCACGCTCAGCAGCTTGCAGGCTGTAACAGTCTCCCCCAACACAAGTGCACTGGTCAGCAGGGTCCACATGCTGGCGCTGCTGCTGAGGATGGTGTTGCTGGTGACACTTGTGTTAGCCAGGGAGAGCGTGAACAAAAACTGCGCCATGAAAAAGATTAATGCGACTGGCAGCACCTGCAGGGCATAATTGACACTGCTTGAGTCTTGAGCTTGATACTGTGTCTGAGCCGCAGGGTCATGGTTGAGAACCAAGCTCTCCGAGATTGACGGTGAGAAGTTGGGACAGCTGCAGCTGCATTTCTTGTCTGCTGTCAGCCTTCCTGCCAGGCAGCTGGTCCTGCTCAGCAAGCTGATGCTGTTGAGCGGGGCACAGTTTGCAGCGGCTGCATGCAGTCCAGCAGTCTTGGAGGCATACCTTGCAGATGGCTGCTGCCCTGCTGTGTTCAGGGAACAGCAGGAGACTTGGCCCAGTGCTGTGTCCTTGCAGCAATGGGGCCTCTGCTGCTGGCTCTGTGCTGTGGGGCCTGCAGCACACATGCAATATGATGCATCCCAAGCCTGGTCTTGCCACACTGACCCGCCAAATTGCTACCCCCGACTTGTGAACCCAGCCCATAGCCAAAGCTACGAGTGCTATGCGGCAGCAGTCAATGTGGATCATGCCACCGTTGACAGGCTCGCTGACTGCCGGCCACCCTGACCTCTTAGCTCTCTTGGCGAGCCAGCTCCTGCAGGCTAGCACTGGGAGATAGAGGCTGAACATTGACGTGCAGATCCAGCACAGCAAGAAGGGATGCAGGCTGGGCTGGTCTCCAGACACCAGGAACTGAGCTAGGAAAGAGGCGCATATCCAAGTGACTGCTGTGCAGGCCAGGAATGCACACCCAAGCAGCTTGTGGTGCATCCTGGCCTGGACACAGCCTGACGCTCCTGAAGTAGTTGTTTGTATCAGGGCGCTACATTAAGACGTGTTTGACGAGCTTGGCTGAGCAGTTTGATACAGGGGTCCTGACAGCAGATGCTGCTAGTGGTGGTGGTGGTGGTGGTGGGAAGGAGGAGGGACAGCCCTCAGTCTTGGAGGTGTGTTGATGATGAGGATGGCATTCTAAGATATCCAATGCCCTATTCACATGAAAATGAGCATGCCTTTGCACTGCGAGGACAGGTATGGCTGATGTTGTCTCATTCTAGTGTCACTCATGTGTGTCGGAGCCTGGGGACTTCCGGTGCAAGCTGCTCGGTGATCCCCAACCTTTAGGGGCGGTAAGCCATCCAGACTTGAGACGTTCTGTACCACGCGCATTGCGTTGGCAAAGATCTCAGCTGTCCACGTGTCTTCGTGTTGCACTGCTTTGCAAAGTACTCTGCGTTCACGAACATATGGTGGTATTTATTCCAGTGACTGTGAGGATTTGAGCGCCGACAACGCTTGTCCAACGTCTGCCTCGGAGGCGTTCAGAGGATACAGCTTCTCTTGGTGAATACGCAAACCCTTCAGGTGGTAAACAATCTACTAATGCTGGAGTCAGCAAGGCCATAGGCTGCTGCTTTCAGCGGCGCCGACACCAGGCAGGGCGGCACCAAACATCAGGAAGCTGCCAGCATGGGGAGCGGGGTGCAGCGTCTGTTGCAGCTATTCAGCGAAGGCGAAAGTGCTGAGGCAGTTGATGACGCGTTCGCGCTCGGGTATGAGGTGACGCCTGTCAATCTGGCCACTGGGCAGCCCCTGGCAAAGCCTCAGCTGCTGTCTGGACCAGCTGCCATGGCAGCCCATGCATTGCTTATGAAGATCCATTCGAAGAAGCTGGTAAGAGTGAAGGGCACTGCTTTAATTAAAGGTTCCAATAAGTACAGCGGCCACAGCAGCAGCTCCAGGCTTGCTTTGGCATCCCAAGAACCTTATGTATGTGCAAGTTGCGAGGGTAGGACCCTCCGTGGCAGTTGCATGGCATGTATTGTAGAGCATGCTTCTTCCTGCGTACCTTTCGCTCAAACAAACTCATTATTGCCTGCATTGGTGCCTGCAGGATGGCACGACCTCAAAGCAGCAGCAGTTGCGCAGCACAGGTGCAGCAGGTGGCAGGGATGGCACCCAGCCCTGCTCACCACAAAGCCAAAGCAGCAGTCAAGACGTCAAGCATGAGCTGGGTGCGAACGATGATGCAGCTGTGGTCGCAGAGCTCATGCCCACAGAGTTCTTGGAACAGGGTCCAGCAAGCTTGCTGCAGCAGGTGCACAGCTTTGTCGCACTACAGCAGCAGGACCCACAGTCCAGGTCGCCAGCACATCAGCAGCAGCTGCAGCATGGAGAGCCTCACGACCAGCTGCTGCACCTCTTGGCAGCAGGCACTGCTGAGCTGTCAGGTGACGAGCGCATGCAGCTGGATGAGGCACCAGGCAGCATGCTGGGCCGGCGCAAGGCCTCACGTCAGCTCAGCGCCAGCGACAGTGCAGACAACAGCGACGACGAACTGGATGGTGATGCAGCTGTGGAGCCTGACCGCAAAAGGGCACGGGCTGGGGCCAACATGCAGCGGCTGCTGGCAGCAGAGGCTGCTGCTGATGACGCAGCTGAGCCCAAGCTCAAGCCTGCTAAGCCCAAGCCCAAACCCAAGGCAGGCGCTAAGACCGGAGCAAACGGGCAGGTCAAGTACAAGGGTGTGCGGCAGCGGCCTTGGGGCAAGTGGGCTACAGAGATTCGAGAGCCCAACACCAACAATCGTGTCTGGCTGGGTGAGTGGGCGGGGAGGTAGCTGAGTAGGAGTTGCTGCACAGATGTGGGACCGTCCAACACGATGCATGATATGTTTGAAGCAAAGATGCTCTGCCAAGTAGTCCAGTAGGAACTTTCCATGCTTGTCTGGCTGTCTTGGTTGTTGTGTGGGACCTGACAGGCATGCATGTTGCAGTTGGGTCCAGATGTGGATCAAAAGTCCTTCAGCTGTCGTGCTGCTTGTCGACATCACAATCTGCTGGTGTCTTTGCTGTGCTGTGTCCCGCAGGCACGTATGACACTGCTGCGGAGGCAGCACTGGTGTACGACGCAGCATGCCGTGAGCTTCGGGGGGCACGCACACCCATTTCAAACTTCCCTGATGCTGACCAGCAGACGATAGCAGAGTGAGTGCCCGCGAACCAGGCGGCTGTCAGCAGTGCCTGCACTGCTTTCAGCTGCTGCCCTGGCCTCGGATGGACAGCTGTGTGTGGCCGCATACCCTTGCTTGCATGCATGCTTGTGTGTATGCACGCACGTGCGATCTGGGTGATCCATCTGGGTGATCTGGGCAGCTGGCAGCTGTGTACCCGGCAGCTGTTGCTGGGCCATGGCCTGTGTCAGGCTGGGGCAGCTGCAGACACCGTCAAGGACGACATCAGTGTTGCAACCAACTTGCTGCCATTGTTGCTTGCTGCTTATCGCCAGGTACCGAATTCGCGCACGTGACGCCCTCCGCAAGGGCGGCTCTGTGCTGATGGCCCTTGAGGATGAGCAGCAGGACAGGGCAGCTGGGGATGCAGTGGCAGCAGCAGGACGTGCAGAGGAGTGGATGCCTGATTACGGCTACATGCCTCGCGACAGCTACCAAGGTGCAGGTGCAGTGTACTATAACGGGCCGTCCTTTGGCGCCCAAACACCAGCAGACACACTGGCTGCTGCTGCAGCAGCAGTTGCGGCACAGGAGGAGGAGGAAGCAGCCACCAAAGCAGCAGGTGGTGGTGTCAGCCACGCAGTAGGCATGGGTAGCCAGCCGGGTGCTCGGCCTGCGCCGGCAGCAGGGGCAGCGGCAGCGGCTGTGTCCCCTGTAGTGTCCCCACAAAAGCCAACCGTGCAGCAGTCCAACTTGACAAAGTACAACGAACACGCCCTCAACCTGGCTGATGAGCTGGAGATGCTGGAGAAGCTCATATCAGGTGACAGTAAGCCTGCTGGAGCTGCTGCTGCTGCTGCTGCTGCTGCTGCTGCTGGTGATGGTGGTGGTGGTGGGGTCCCTGCTGTCAGGCCGGGCCCCCTGTCCCCAGCCGGCCCTGCCGCTGTCACAGATGCAGCAGCTGCTGACAGCGTGTCTCCTGTGCCAGCAGTGAAGCGGGAGCTGGGGTTGGACCTAGGGGGTGAGCCTGCGGTGCAGCCACAGGCTACTACTCCTGCATCAACTCCCAAGTCGGGTGATGGCAAGGCCTCTCGCCCTGACCAGGGCCTTTTCTTGTGATGTAACCAGCTGCAGCAGGAGAGTGTGCTTGGGTGAGGAGTGCGTATGTATTGTGGGCAGGGCTCATGGACGGACTGTGCTAGGCCCTGCTCGCTGGACCCCTTTTATGTTGATCGGTCAATGTCATGTATGTCCTGCAGCAGCCCTTCGCAGCTGTGATGGCATGCATTTTCACCATTGTGACCAATGGTGTTGCAAAGGCTTCTCATATATGTAAGGCATGGGTGTATTGCACTGCTGGCAGGATGCTCATGCGGCAAGCTCGTGCGTCATTCTTCGACATTCCTTGAGATTGGCATGCCAAAGGGCTTCAGGCCAGTCACAACACCATGGCTTGTGCTGTTGCTGTGTGCTGGTTCTGCCTTTTTCACAAAGTGTATGTGGCCAAGTCTGCAGGCAGGTTTCTGACTGAATTTGTTGCCTTCCGGCTCATGTTGCATGTGCTGTCAGGTCACTGGCCAGTGGCCATGGTAGCACTTGTACAGGACAAGTGTGCGAAGGTGGTCCGGAAGGTGGTGCAGGAGATAAAGTGGTGCAGGAGAGAGCACTGTCCTGCTGTCCTGCTGTGTCAACACATCACGCACACCATCAGATTACAGACACCATCAGAGTCTGAAGAGACAGGACCGTTGATGGTGAACATGTTGCACCTTTGCGAGCATTCTCAAGCCCAGCCATCTGCACAGAAGTCAATGCTGCACAGTTCAGCTAGCCAGCACCAGGGGCTTGCCAAGTGCGAAGTGTGTTCTGTTCAGATACTGCAAAGAAGCAAACAGTCGAGCTGCATCTACATATGATGACTATAGCTCAATGCCAGCAGCACTGCTCAACACTGCTGGCAACATGCAACATGTTACTTGAGATACAAACTTGCTGCTGCAGTTGATTGATTGCTGCACCTCAGCGCACTCTTCAAGCGGAGACATTATATGTTTTCTACGTCGATGCAGGGCCACACATTCGCTTGTGAGCATCAAAAGGACGGCACGTTGACTAATGTTCCAGATCACGGTTTAGCGGAGCAGCACCCGCTACCGCAACAGGGCCTTTGCACACCGAAACCTACGCATGCAAAAGCGATATGGCCCACTAGTGTTTGTTTGGACATTTCTTGGCCTCTGCCTGAAGTTGCAGATTTCAAATTGCCTGCAACTTTGGTTTGTCCAGCTCTCTTGATCAGCACCAAGCTCCTGCAACTGGCTTCAGCCCACAGCACCGCGCAACCATGGGGATTCAAGGCTTGACAAAGCTTCTTGGTGACCATGCCCCGAAATCTATCAAAGAGCAGAGCTTCAACAACTACTTTGGCAGGAAGATAGCTGTTGATGCCAGCATGCACATCTACCAGTTCTTGGCAGTGGTAGGACGACAAGGAGACCAGCTGCTGTCGAACGAAGCTGGAGAAGTCACCAGTCATTTGCAGGGCATGTTTTATCGCACAGCACGCATGCTGGAGGCAGGTGTGTGGCCAGCAGGACTCCATCGTCTGCTGCATGACATGTGCGGCCAGTGCAGTCGTCAAACAGTCACCAGTGATGCCGACCCACAGTACATTCCAAGCCCAAACCAACTGCATCGTGAAGGCATGCTTATTGGACAAGCTGGGAAGCATGGTGTGGGTTGCTGACAAAGTCTCGGCATAGCACATTCCCAGCCTGTTTACGTGTTAGGGAGTGCCTGAAGCCAGCTGTTTGCTGCTTGGCAGGCATTAAGCCGGTGTACATCTTTGAGGGGAAGCCTCCAGAGCTGAAGATTGAGCAGTTGAAGCAGCGGCGTGAGAGGCGTGACGAGGCTGACAAGGAGCTGGCAGCAGCCAAGGAGGCAGGCGACCAGGAGGCAATTGAGAAGTACAGCAAGCGCACAACCAAGGTGCGGCCACCTGTGTTTCTTACCTGCCACCTTTCATAAAACCACATTCAGCCATGTAGACGAAACCCTGGGACGGGCTGTTGTTCACACAGCACCTTTCAAGTCCCCGGGTGGGAGTGCGGGTGGGGCAGCACTGACATGTGCAGCAGCCATGCACTGCATGTAGCACAGGCGGCCCCTGAGTTGATTCGAGCGGGCCTCAGCTCATTGTGTGCTGAGAGTAGAGCTTTGTTCGCGGTTGCGTGTGCGCTTGTGCAGGTCACTGCAGAGCACAACGAGGACTGCAAGAAGCTGCTGCGCCTGATGGGTGTGCCTGTCGTTGACGCACCCTCAGAGGCAGAGGCTCAGTGTGCAGCCATGGCCAAGGCGGGCATTGTGTACGGTGCTGCAACTGAGGACATGGACTGCCTGACCTTTGGCTGCCCTCGCTTGATCAGGCACCTCATGGCTTCACAGGTGGGGCCCACAGCT
>QAXK01007544.1:0-13536 GCA_004335735.1 Chlorella sp. KRBP
AAAAAAAAAAAAAAAAAGAGGGTCCACGCTCAGTGTGAGCAGCAGCTCGACGGCTGAGTGGCATGCCAAATTGTGGCAGCTCACAAGCTGTCTCTGGCATGCGTGTACTCTTAGGCAGACTTTGCGCAACAGACATGCATCTGCGCCCATGCTGTATGTATGCTTGAATTGCGCATGCTTCAACACTGCAGTGCGTTCAATACATGAATGAACAATCCAACAACACGTCAACACTAGGGCTCAGAAAGCCTCGGCCCGGTGGCTCGGTGATTATCATACCATCCTGATATGCATGTTACGGATAGTAGGCCACGATTTGACAAACACAGTGTACTCAGAGAGTAGAGTCTAGCCCCCCCAGCTGATCTTGGTTGTATCACACGCGGTGCTTGACGGTGAGAACCCTGACTGATCCTGGACGCTGCTGGTGCCTGCCCCTGGCCCATGTCTGCTGCAGGTCAATTGTTCGGCAACAGTCACCCAGAGGTACCTGGTCCTTGGGCAGACGACCAAGACATATCAATTACCAGCGACTGACAGTAGTAGCACACCTGTGACATTCGATGATGAGGAAGTGATTCTCAAGAGGGTCGACTTCAGCACAGCCGGCTGCAGAATTAGGGCCACAGCCCACTGCTGCAAGGCGCAGCTGTAAGGACCCCAGCCCTGACACAACCCTGGGCCCCAGCTAAGCAACAGCCGTGCCTGATTTGGAGATCCTGTCTCAGGGCCTGAGGCGGCAGCCTCCCAGGCTGCGTGGCAGTGGCACAGTAGGCTCAGTGTGTGGCAGTGCTACAGTGTGCCTGGCCTATGCCTGGTGAATACCGTATGGCAGTGTATACCAGTGGCAGCTCAGGCAGCAGTCCTGTCAGAGCTGCTTGGTCAGGATGCAGGTGAGTTGGGAGTCTGAGGGGTTTAAGGCCTGTTGTGAAGCTGCCTCCAGATATGAAAGGGGCTTGCGCGTCAGGGCGCCAGGGGGGCTCTGCTGTACATGGATGCTGCTGATGCAGCAGCTGTGTTGGGTGGGGACATATGTACGTGCTGCATACAACCTGCAACCCAAAAGGTGGTGGTGCGGAGTGTGTGGTGGTTCATGGTTGGGTGTGACACCCTGCGAGCCGTGGCATGGGTGGCCCGGCAGCCACAACGAGTGACCTTGTGAGTCACACTGCCAGTGTGACTACGTGGCTGTGACACAGCCACGAAGTTGCTGTGTCACAATTTCAGCGACTCCAATCCATTGGCTTTCGCCTTTGTCTCACATGCGTCTCTTGATATGGTGCACACAGCATGGTTTTTGTGGGGGGTTCCATGAGGTTGTGGTGCTGTGTGTGTGGTGGTTAGGGGTGGTACGCCTTTTGGCGCCAGCACACTTAGTAAGGCCGACTGACAGTGTCACATCCCCGTCCTGTTGACAGCGGTGGGTAAGAGCAGCATGGTGGTCCCACAGACGGCGCATAGGGCTGACTGAGACTCTGTTCTGGCATGTTGCTGTTACACGGGCGTACCGTAATTACAGACTACTAGTAGTGGCGCAACCAATTGTCATGATGAGACCGGGTGTCGTAAAGGAGGGTGCCATGGTGATGTGTTGAGCACTGCAAGGTTTACGGTTAGGGGTTAGGCCCCCCTAAACCCTGCACTGGCAAGGAAGACGGAGGTTTGGCCTGCTCCAGTGGCTTCTTGGGATGTCTGTGTTGCTTACGGCAAGGTGCTGAGTCAGCAGCAGTTGTGCCTCAGTGAGCCCCCCCCCCTGCGCCGCATGAGTCGCCCATGAGTTGGCTTGCACAAGTACGTTATCTGGCATGAAGACACTTGTATGCCAACTTGAAGGCTGTCATGTCTGTCATGAGGTCCTAGGTTACATCATGGGCTGCGTGGGCTTTTGATGCCATGAGTGATCATTTTGTGGTCCTTTTCTAGGTTGCATGCTACTAGCTCGAGGGTATTGTACGAAAGGACATGTTGGGAATGAGTGGTAGCCATTACCACAGAGAGTGACTTCCCCCAGTCATTCGTCGCCTCTTCTTTCACCATCATACCTCAGGCTGTTGTGCTTTCCATCTTCATCATATCTCAGGCTGATTACAGTGATACCGTATCAATGGTTGAATGTGTATGTCTCTAAGGGTGCTTGAGCATGCCCTATTGTGCTCAGTGTCCCTGTGTTATGCATGGCACAACGGTCGTCCCATGGTGGTGTTGCTCAGCTCAGCTGGCAGCACTCATGGGACCCCAACACATACAGCTTATGGTCTTGCCTTTTGGAGTTTGCTTCTTGTCTGGGCATCTGGTCGCAGCTTGTGGTTTGGGCCGCGGCTGCTTGTGCGCTGGCACCACCTCAAGTTACGGGTTCTGCCAAACCGGGTGATAGAGGGTCACCCTGCAGTGCAGGCTCTGCAGAAAAACCTGTTGCTTATGACGACAGATTTCCTGCCAGGACGACTGCTGGCATCACAGCCTGATGGTGATTTCTACACAATACTTACATCGAGGCATGCTTGCAAAAGATACCAGGCTGGCCCTGCTGCCGAAGCAGCTTGGCAGCTGTGGCAACGGCTTGATTGTGTTCTCGACAAGAGACTGGCTTTGCTAGAGGTCCTTGACACCCAATTGGAGCCTTCAGCCTAGGACCGCCTAAACCCTGGAGCACGCATGGCTGTTGCTGTGTTGTAGCCACAGTACACTGTACTGGCAGTACACTTGTTGCAAGTCTTGCACCGCCTGCACCTGTGGCTCGTTTGGCACAAAGGCCGAGAGCCAAGGCTGCCATTAGTAGCTCTGACCGTCAGAGTCATTGACAGTCAATGCCATGCCTTGCAGGACTCGATACCACAGCCATTCATTACAGCTCTTGCTGGTCTCGATACATAGCCTATGGCATGATTGTAGTGCTTGTGGTGCTGACTCTCGGGGAGTCATTCACCACGTGCCTTGGGGTTTAGTATTCAGCTCTGCTGAGTCAGCAGGACTGTGGTGTCACTCTAGATGGCCCTTTGTTGGGCCGGATTCCCAGTGTATTACATCACATTGCCTGCCAGTGTGTTCACCTCAAGAGTGCGCCACGGGTGCCTTAGGAGATGTTAGCTAGCTGCGCTGCGTGTGGCAGAGGCTAGGGTACTAGTTGTGTGGCCATTAGCGGTGACCCGTTGTGTGGGTGGCTGCAGGCTGAGATTGATCAGAGCTGGGTCTACCTCACGTCAGGATTATTAGCGGGGCCTTAATATTTCAGAGGCACTCGATGTGTGTGTGGCTGTTGATGGCTGATGGTGCGCGCTGCTTGCCTCGCCATCTTCACTGAATGTGTGGGTGCCACTCAGTGCCTTTCAGTGTCAAATGGTTGACAGCAGGGCTGGGTGCACGTCACCTGAGTAAGTAAATTCAACTCAGCAGCTCAGCTGTCAGGGGGGTCGGACTCACCCTCCCCCCCCCCTGAGTGCCAGCGGCGTGCTGTTGTCACAACAGTGGCACTGTGCTGACTAGCTTGTGGTCTGGTTTGTAGGACTCTCGACCTGATGCAGTTGGCTGCAGCAGTGCTGCATGAGCAGCTGTGTCAGGCTTTTTGAGGCCTATGCTGCTGACAGGGAATGGCGAGCCAGTGCTTCAGTGCCACTGGCACTGGCCTCTTAGGCAAGTTGCAACCAGGCCTTCAAGGCACCTCGGTCTGGGTGGGTCAGTAGAACTGCGCCTCGCGCCTTGCTTAACACATGTACTTGTAACACTGCTTGGCATCCGATCTAACGGTTAGAGGCAGTGGCCACCAGGCACAACTTGGGCTCCTGTTGAAGAGCAATATTGGGTTCAAAGTGTCTGGGTTGGGAGCCCCTGCTGCTGTATCATATCAATCTCTGCATTATTCCCTGCACAAGCGTTGACAGCGACAGTCGTTACAGCCCTTGCTGATCTCAGTACAGTATCTGGTGTGTTGCTGCAGAATCACTCACAGCTGCAACTCCTTAAGGTCAACAAAACACACCAGCTGACACCCCATGACTTGATCAACAAGGTATGCATCGCCCTGTTCCGGATGCAGGTTCAAAGTGTGTCTTCAAGTTTTGACATACCGCTCGGCATGGAATCAGGGGTATAAGCATGGCATACCTGCCGGCCTGCTGGCAGCTGCTGGTCAGGAGACACAAAGCACAGCAAGCTGCAGGCCCCATGTGATCCAACCCCAATAATCACCACCGAAGCGTAAATGCTTACGTTATAAGGAAATTTACATGATGATCAGTCGCTAATGTTGGGTGCTTCCGTGGGCTGGAGCTACATTGGGCGGCAGCTCTCCTACCATCACACGCGTCTACTGCGCCGCGGCAACGAGGTAGACAAGATCATGTCCAGTTGATGTGTATTCTACCATTTTGAGTGCTTTTATTTTATTAATTTTCGTATCAACGTCGATTCCGAGTGTTTGCCTGCCTCAGGAGCTCGTCTGTGCGCCAAACACTTCAGGCTGGTCAGAACGATTGCAGGTGCGAAGTCAAGAGTATAAATGCGCACTTTGAACGCATGGCTGACCAGCGATGTTGAAGTAGACAAGCGTTGCGAGCGCCAGTGTGCAGTCAAGACTGTACTGTGGTTGTGTACTGTACTGCTGTGCATGCGCAGCTGGACGATCCTCTGCAACGCTAGTGTGCAAGATACAATACCAAAGCATTCTTGTGAACGTGAATCGTGCAGGGCACAGGCTTCAGTGGAGAGCAGGCACCCACTCGGCATTCATCCCAAAGCTGTTTACAGCCAGATCAGCAGAATGGCCGCTGCCAAGCCTTTTGCAGCACTGCTGCTGTTGGCAATGCTCGTAGGTAAGTGCTCGTGCCGCTCTCAAACCTCTCGTAACTACACAAGCAGCTGCTTGGGCTTGTGCTGCTGCTGGGTCGGCCCGAGGCAGCAGCACAGCACTGCATGCACATGCATGGGCTGGTCAGCAGGATCAGCCTCAGGCCAGCTGTTTCTGCATAAAGAGAAAGTCCGACTTTTCTGGTTTCCCTCTTTCAACGTACATTTTGAGACCTTTGTCATCTACAGCTGACTACAGCCTACGGAAGCAGGCCATTGAGCCTGATCATTGCAGGCAGCTGCTGCAGACCACTCAAACGAGCATATCCAAGGCCCCAGCTCATACGCTTTCAGCTCTGCTGCGGCAGGACAGCACAAGCACATGTTCTGCACCGCAGCTCCCCTGCACACCTTTCATGTGCACTGTAGAAGCAGACACAAGCAAACATAGATTACTGCGTCCAAACTGGCAGCCACACTTGAAAAGCTGTCTGTGCATGTACTCACCTCATGCCGACCCGCCCCCTTGCCGTGTTCTTTGCAACATTCCCTTATATCCCCACCCTCCCCCAGCTGCATCTGCCTTCGACCCAGTTGCTGACAATAAAGCAGCCTCAGACACACCCTCAGACCAGCCCAAGGGCTTCAGCAGGAGGATGCTGCAGCTGCGTGGCTTTGGTCAGACTCTAGGGTTCAATGGACCCTTCTATGTCGGGCCCCCCTTCTGGTGAGTCAGCATGCGAAGGTTTAGGGCCTTGGTCACACCTTTTGGTGGGTTCCCTAAACCCTAAGGGCCTGGAGTCGCAACTCCTGTTGAGTCAGCATGTGAAGGTTTGGGGCCTGCATCTCCTAGGCTGCATCTCAAGAGGAGTTCTACCAGGTGCCATGCGGCTATGGCTCTGCTGTATCTCAGAGCGGAGTGCTTGACGGTGGTTACTGATCTATACTGTTACCCATGATGAGTCAAGTATCCAGGGTCGTTGATAGCCTTGCTGTGACTTGCAAGGGAACCGTCTAGGTCATGTTGGGACAGTTGCAGCAGCCACAGAATCAGCCTCTCAGCAGCACCCACTGGGCTGCTGAGCAGCCACCCAGCATAGCATCACAAGGACACAGACTTTGATGCACATGCTGAGCTGCTTACTCCAGTGGCACGTACAAGTCTGGCAAAGTGTGCTGTGCTGTCCTGCAGGTAATTTGCTGTGCTGTGCTGTGCTGCGCCAGGGATCACATCACAGCAACCCACTTGGGTGCATGTCTCCGAACTTCCGTGTTTTTGGTACTCGCCACAACTGTCTCAGATGCTGTGCTGTGCTGCGCCGTGCTGTGCTGCAGGACTCCTGGGCTGCCCCAGAGCATAAAGGGCCTCAACAGGATTGATGGGGCAGTGCAGAGGCGCGCCAACGCCCTGAATTAGGTTGGCTGAGTGCCCAACAACAGCACTTGCTGCTTCTGGTCCTTCTGCTCAACCAGAAAAAGTAGTGGCAATACGTATCACTGCTGCTTTCGCTGTTGCCTGCAGTGGGGCTCTACTTTGAAGAAGACAGCGGATGCCTGTTGGCATAGTGGGGCCAGACTTTTCACCTTCTATTTGACTCACAAGCGTTGCTTGTGTATCAGCTGCAGCAGCCTGCTGTTATGGCACACAGATTTGTTCTTACAGCAGGCTCCAGCAGCCATTGATTGGTTTGGTTCTGATTGACGAGCCTCGGAATGCTGACTGCCCTCTACATGAGCCTAGGCCTCACTTTTGCATGCAGCTGGTGGTCACCAGTTGGCAATGGTGGTCAAGGATGTACTCAATGCTCTTAGGGTGTGTGTTGAATTTCCGGGATTCTGAATGTGAATTCCCTTTGTCTGTTGATATGTGTAAGGTGTCCCTATGGTGCGGAATATAGGCTAGCTAGTCCCAGTGTCCGTGTCATGAGTCAACTAAGACACTGCATCCTGAGCAACTGCAACCAGCCCACTGCTCCTGTTGATCCGTGGGGTTTTGCCACAGCAGCTTCTGTTGTGCCCAGGATGCTGCTGTCACTGCTGGTAGGCCGTTTGCCCCATCACAGCGAGTGGCTTGCATTTGAGAATTTGTCTGATCGTGTACACTGTGTCAGGGTTGGGCCAGTGCAGCAGCTGTACTGAGGGGTGCTAAACAGGCCAAACATCGACCTCAGATTGTCTGACAAAAGGAAAAAGTCACACATGACGCTGTTATAGCTGCTTGCACCAGCCAAAAAAAGTCCACGCACCTTGGTACGCTAGGCCACATGTGCTGCTGTGGCCCGTTGGTCAACCCTGCGCTACACAGACGTGTACACATGTCATGTGTGCTGTTGCACCTCGAATTTTATTAAATAAATGTCGCTTATATTTTTCAGCTGGCACATGCACACTCATTGCCCGTCTGATTCGTTGCAAAGTGTGTGTCCTATAGCACTGCTGGCAGATCTGTGGCGCACTTGTGGCGATCCAGCGAGCAGGATCACCCAAGCTTGGAGGTCCAGAAGTTTCAGTTTACTCTTCACACTCAAAATGTTGGTGAGGTGCTGTTGCTCGCGCTCAACCATTCAGCTTCGGCACCTGACACGCGGCACTACAACCCCCGTACGTTTCTGCAAGCATTCTCATCGCACTACATGCTGCCTGAGCACACACCACCCACCCAAGTCTTTCTGAGCTTGAATCAAACAGTTGCTTCGTATTCAGACAGAGCTTGTACAAGCTGCAGAAGGTGCGCACGTTCTTTGCATGCTCCAGCGCTGCTTCTTCTCCTGGTCCTGACTAAATGTCTGCAAGCTTATTCAGCTAAACAATGTGTATAGGCTCCGCGTTCTGCGAAGCTTCCAGGGTCACGTGTCCCAGCGATTTGACAGCAGTCAAACAGCTGTTTCTGAAACGACAGCAGCATATTCAGCCCATGGCTCCGTGCTGTCGTCCGTCAAATCCCTCAACTCAAAATCATTTAACTTGCAGGTTCACGCAACATGAAGGCTGCTCAATTCGCCCTGCTGGTCCTACTGGCGCTGACAGCCCTTGCAGCAGGTGTGGCACTACACAGGACATACGGCATCCTAGCTACGCCCCTAGCTCACAGTGAATTCAGAAAACAGTTTTGGCATGAATTTTGTCAGTACATGCACCAGCACACACGACCTGCAGTCGGTGCAGGCTCCTGGAACTGCTGCACAGTACAGTAACAGCACACTACCAAGCCTCACTGTCGACATGATACATGCACGAATCCCAGTCCCTCCATTTTTGTGCTATCATTTCGGAAACAAGGGCATCAGGCAGCACATGTGCAGCGGAGGCATCTCAAACTCCCACATGCACTGCAGGCCACAGCACTGCATGACTCACCCACACGATGTTGTCCTGGCTGTCGCTCTCCTCTGCTCTGCTCCTCGCCCCGTTGTCGCCTCTGCCTACTCACCCACTTGTTATCTTGGCTGTTCCCCTCCTCACCTCGCCCCGCAGTCGCTTCTGCATACGAGCCCATCGCAGATAACAAGGTGCCATCCGCCAAGGCCCCACTCCAGGCTGCAAGCCGCAGGCTGCTGCAGCAGGGCGCCAGGGCAACCACCTCAGCAAAGAGTGCCGCACAGCAAGACTCCAAGCCTGGCCTGCTGTGGGGAGGCTACATGGTGACACCCCCCTTCTGGTAGGTGCAGGACAGCACAAGCAAGGCATTTTGGACCTGACTGTGCTGTGCTTGACATACAAGGTTTCCCCTCCGTCAACTGGGCATTCATGCTGTGTTACTTGCAGGGAGCTTACAAGCATGCGTATGTGCACCCCCACTTGTACATCCGTTTTGACCCATCACCAGCAACTCCAGCAACAGCCATGGCCACGGCTCCATTCTGCTCCTGCTGTGATCTCACTGGCTTGAATTGACTCCCCCTGCTTTGCATACGCTGCAGGGTTGCTGGCATGCAAGACATGAGGCCCGACACCCCCAACATCGAGTCAGAGAAGCTCTTCGCCAGGGTGGGTCAGTAAACTTTGTGTCACATCAGCCAGCCAGTAGAGGTGCAACCCTACTAGCCGCACCTGCAGCAGGCCGCCGACCGCCGCAAGCCACACTGGGCCGTCACAACAGCAGCTCTGGTGCAGCAATGTAGGAGAGGCCACGGCCGCGCAGCTGTGTGTGTTGTGTTCTTGGGTGCTGCCTGCCTCGGCACATTTTATTGTGTTGCTGCATGCTTCGACATATTTGATTGGCTCCTGCGTTGCCCATTGGTGCTCACCGTCCCCATTGATTCTTGCTGTTGGCACCCTGCGTGTGTGGCATTATCGCTGCAGTTTGTGTTGCGGTGATGCCTGGTGTGTGTGTCGGCTCAGACTATATATCCGATGCTAATCCAGCTGTGTGTGCTGGTGATGCTTGTGGTATGCGTACAGGCATGGTGTGTGTGCATGATGGCCCATGTTCAGGACGACCTGACTTTTCTGCTGCTGCTGCTGACTATGCTACGCCACCCATTTCATTGTTTGCTTCGTGCCGCCACTGTGTGCAATGTGTGCTATGTCCTGTGTGATGAAGTGTACTACACAAGTGCGTACGATTCGCCAGATGCCCTGCTGCTACCTCCTGCAAGGGCAACTATGCTGTGTTCACGGTTGGTGCGGCTTGAATGTGTTTGTGGTATCCAAAACGTGAGTGTTGCATACAGGCGTGCACTGAGCCGCTTGGGCTGCTGCTGCAGCTTGATTCTTTCACAGCTGGTGGTTCTTTCGTTCTTTTTGCCCTGAAAACCCACTGCTAGGGCTCTGTGTGACGACAGGCGTAAAGGCAGTGTGTGTGCTGGTGTGCTGTAATTGGCACCACAAACCTACATCGCCTGACTCTAGGAGTGCAGCACACCTCACGTTGGCGGCATGCATGTCAAACGGTCCGGTCAGTGGACTGAGAACATACTGACGCAAGTCCAAGTCATGCATATCCAAGTCACCTTTTACAAGGCATATAGTGACCAACGGCTTACGGTCCCAGGAAAGCCATTCAGCGCGTAAACACAGCATCTCAGCAGGTGCACAAGCTAGTGTGCATGATGCCTATTCCACACATATATGTGCATGGAGAGAGTTGCTCCAGATACCACTAGAGGTGCCAGCAGATCACTGCAGGCTTGATGCCACAGGTGCCTTCCAGGTTGGTACAGCAACAGCAGTGGCAAACAGTGCAGGAGCAGCAGCACATACAGCAGCATGCACCAAAGTCCTCACCTGAATGTGCTTGCATTGCTGCAAGCTCCGTATGTGCACAAGCCTTGCAAAGACACACATCCCACTGCAGCTTTTCCTTAGCGTCCCAATCGCCAGCAGCCCTCACCCTCAAAAACCCCACACAGCACGTCGACACCCCCGGGGCCGGGCGCAACGCCTGCAGCATCTCGTCTGCAGCAGGCACCAAAAGCATTCCGCTGTAATGCCACAACACCACCGCTGGCCTCATGGGTCTCTGCGGCTTCACAACGCCCTCAAACGCACAGCAGCACAGGCTGCCATGTGGGAGGCCATGTGACCCTGCCACGAGACTCAGCACGAGCCCTGCTAGTGGTGCCCGGGTGGTGCCGGCCCTGCTGTGCTGAGCTTCTGCTGCGCACGCTGGATGTAGCGCAGCAGGTTCTTGTCCTGCCCTGCTGCTGCCTCCAGCCTGTGCAGCAGGGTACCCAGGCCCAGCTTCAGAAGCTCATCCCTGCATGTGTCAATGAGTGAAAGTGGTACCGTGAGAGTGAGGAAGTGATTGGGGGAGGTAGTCAGGCTGCTGCTGCCTCCTGCCTGTGCAATGTTGTGTATTATTAGTAGAAATAGTGTGTAGCAGACAGCCCTAGGCGTTACCAGCAGCAGAAAGCATAAGAAAGCCACCGGCACTGACCTCGTCTCCCGGTGCGCGCACATGTTGCCGATTGTAAACAGCGCGATCTTCGCAGGCGAGCTCGTCTCAGCCGCTGCCCTAGCTGCTGCTGCTGCATCTCCGTTGCATTCTGGGCTCATGACCGTCCGGAGCAGGGCCGGCAGGGCCCCGGTCTGCACAGCAGGAGCGACAGCACGGCCAGGCAGAGTTGTGCACCAGCTCACCGTCGTGGCACAAGGGCACCATCTTAATGGAAGTCGAGTCAAGGTACCTGTGTTCAAGCACTACCCAGGCCTCTTTGTTGTCTGCTGATGAAATCGCGATCTGTCATGCCCAGGTTCAGACAACGCAACTCAGTCTGGCACACTAGCACAGGTGCCAACCAAGGTGCCAACATACACATCTGAAAGCGTGCCCAGCACTCTGAAAACTTGACTTTGTACCTTGATGATCTCCGAACACAACAGCCCATTGTTGCGGACCAGGTTGCCCAACGCGCCAGCGGCATTCGCACGCGTCTTCTCCTCGTCGTCCGCCAGCAACTTGACGAGCGGCCCGACCGCCGGTTGCAGAGCGTCGTACAGGGTCGGGTTGTGGAAGCCGGCGTTGCCGATCGCGAAGCACGCGAACTTCCTGCAAAGGCACGCACACGAGTAATCGCGAACAAACATGCATTGGGTTGTGACGGGGCCTGCATCGTGCCCACAAACATGCATTGGGTTACGACAGGGCCATGCCGCAGGAAAATGGGGCTGTTGCAAGTAGGTGGTGCAAGTGGTGTTCTGCTGGGATGGGTTGAGGGCCTCATGCCGCATTTCCCTGAGACCGCCCCATGCTCACCTTGCGCCCTTGTCAGGGTCGGAGCAGAGCTTGATGAGGGGCACGAGCACGCCAGCCTTCTGCAGCACTGTGTAGAAGTAGCCGCTGTGGCGGCACATGTTGCCCACCAGGTTGGCTGTGCGCGCACGCACAGCTGCAGCACAGAGTGCAAAACACAAGGCGCAGCAGCGTGTGAGCAAGTCGTTGGTGTTGACCTTGCCTGCTGTTGAGGGCACTTTGGCGGTGGTGATGTCCAAGTGCAGGTGTATCATGCTGGCATTAAGCCCTCAGAAGGAATATGTCTTGCTGCAACTCAGCGCACATGCCACATTCCTGCTGCTTGATTGCTGGACCCTTGAATACGCTGATCCCCTGCGCAATATTCCCCCAACAGCATGCATCACACCCTGATGGCCTAGCAGCTGCCACAACAGCCTCAAACCTTTCCATACACCAATCTGGCTTCCACCGAGACAAGCCCCTGCTCTCATGAAACTTCACCTCCGTCCACCCATTGTCCACCCATAATGAATATGTGGACCCCTGGTCAAACCCACCTGCATCCTGCTGCTCCATCAGCTGCCGTATGAGTGGCAGCAGGTTGCTCTTGAGCAGTGGCTCATACATGTTGCAGGACCCGCCCGTCGGCTGCACACGCGCAAGCTGGCTGATGATGGTCAGCGCGTCGATGAGCAGCGGGGGTGGGTTGCTGGGGCGCAGCAGGCGGTGCACGAGGGCTGGGCTGAGGCCGCCAGCCTGCAGGACAACACAGCAGATGGCACCAGCACCTCAGCCTCCCTCTTGCCTCCCACATGCCGGCCATGAATCTGCCATGTGCCCAACTGAATGTCCCTCCAGCCCCCACAGCTGATCGGAGGCATCACACAAGTTTTGCTGCATCCATCTCTCACAGACCCCACACCCCCACCCTGCTCTCACATGCTGCCATCCAATCAATCACCCACTTACCTACATCCCTGGGGCGCGTGCTGCACAAATGCACTGCAGTCGTCCTGCATTGAGAGCCCATGCTGTTGCAGCATTCCCCGCCTCCCATGTCGTTGCACCCCAACAACACGCTCGCACAAACACAGCAACGTAGTACCCGCAGGCAGTCAGGTCCAACAGCACACACAGCAGAAGAGCCACACACCTGCACAAACTGCACCGCGAAGGCCTCCTGTGCTGTTGTGATGAGCCTGCTGACAAAGCTGACGGGTAGCAGCAGGTGCCGCGTGTCCAGGGGCTCCAGGGTGGACAGCACCAGGCTCAGGGCGCTGTCCTGCTGCAGGGCCTGCAGGTAGCTGCTGGGGCCCTGCTTGAGCAGGGTCGTCAGGATGGCCCGCTCAGCCACCATGAACATGGGCATGGCATTCAGGCAGCCCTGGGGGTAGGGGGAGGAGGAGGCGTGACAACACGGCGGTGTATCTTGGGAGAGGTGAAGGCATGGCCTGTCCTACCAGCTAGTCGCTAGTACTGTGGCTCAAATAGCCCCACTGGCCAATGGCCAGCTGCCCCCCTGCCCCCAAGGTGGTATGCACTTGTCCTGTGCTGCATTATTGGTGGTGATGTCACATGGCACCACTCAACCTATGGTGTACACGACCCCTTGCACCATGACCCAGCTCTACTGCAGGGACCCCTCTCACCTTGATGTCGCCGTGTTGTGTGTACTTGTCGCGTGCCGCGCGGATGTCGTCCTTCTCATGTGGTGTGCCCTGCAGGATCAGCCCCACTGCCGCACGCCACTCACCGCGCAGCAGCGCAGCACCAACCCTGTGACAGCACAGCACAGCAGCGTGCGTCTTGTCAGGCTCAGCCGTCTGGCAGCACAGCTTTGCTTCGCACAGAAGCAGCAGCGGCTTCTGCAAGGCAGTTTCAAACTGTTGAACGCAAGGCTTGAAGCCTGGGAGCCTTGGCCTGGCCTGCCAGTGCAAGGGGAAACAGCATCAAGTGCGCACCTGTGTGTGGGCACGTTGCCTGTCCCAAAGCGCTGCAGGCCAAAGTAGTTGATGAAGCCCTTGGCCCGCACCTCACTCACTGCTGACGCGATCTGCACGCAGCAGCAGCGGCAGCAG
>QAXK01007545.1:0-16716 GCA_004335735.1 Chlorella sp. KRBP
CTGCTGCTGCTTGCAGGTGCTGAGGATGGCTCCCTAGAGACGGTGGTCCGCCGCGCGCCCACGAGCCGCCGTCCTGTGCTGCTCCTCCGCTGCGCGCCAGCTCCTGCAGCTGCAGGCGCCTCTGCAACTTGTGACGTGCTGGCGGAGTCTGCATCGCTGCTGCCGTCCCCAGGTGCCGCACACGCGAGGACCTGGCGCGCACAGGTACGGCATTGCCGCACGCGTGGCGGGGCGCAGAGTGTGTGGGCGGGCGAGTGGCTGCCGGGTGGCAGAGTGAAGGCCAGATGTCGTCCTGCTGTGCCTGCCGCTGCCATCCTCGAGGATTGTGCGCTGAACACCACCACGAGCATGCATTCTGGACCACCAAACCTCTCC
This sequence comes from Chlorella sp. KRBP, assembly GCA_004335735.1. Classification (NCBI taxonomy): domain Eukaryota; kingdom Viridiplantae; phylum Chlorophyta; class Trebouxiophyceae; order Chlorellales; family Chlorellaceae; genus Chlorella; species Chlorella sp. KRBP. Next base: position 376 of record QAXK01007545.1, read on the forward strand.
ATCGCCGCCATCGCCGCCCCTTGACCGCTTGATCTGCGTGTCAGTCGCTCGAGCACCGCACTCGCACCTCTGCAGGCAGGAAGGAGCGTGAGCAGATGAGCACGAGCGGCTCCGCCTGCCCCGAGCACCACCAGGAGCAGCAGGCAGCCTTGCAGGAGCTGGCAGGAGCTGCAGCTGCAGCCTGTATGCCTCCAGGGCAGCACCAAGAACAGGCTCTGGAGCAGCCACTGCAGCAGGCGATCACCACGATGATGGACGCGCGATCTGCGCCTCACCCTGAGCAGCAGCACGAGCAGCAGCAAGGCCAGGTGGACGAGCAGCAGGAGCAGGGACTGATGCTGCGCCTGCCGGACCTCCCCGCGGCCTGGCTGCACGCCTTCATCAGCGGACCCCACCTCCCCGGCAGCACCACGCAGAGCCTGCTCTGCACCTGCACGCTCATGCGCGACCTGGTGTTGCAGACGCGCCGAGCAGTCGTCACCTTCACCCTCCCTCTGCCCACCGATGACGGCCCGGCAACACCGCCGCCGCCGCCAAACACCACACAACAACTCGTGCCCAACCACGGCGCACCAAGCCACCAACCTCATGGGTCATCAGGGCTTGAGGGGGCGAAGCAGCGGCTGCTGACGGCTGCGCGTCTGTGCCGGCGGCTGCGGCTGCGTTTCCTCGCATCCGACCACTGGGATGAGCGTGTGGAGGAGCTGCTAGGTGACCACCATGACGACGAGGGCAGGGCGCCGCAGATTGACCACAGCGCCAGGAAGTTGCTGGGAGAGGTGGTGCAGGCGAGGGGAGGGGTGCCGCTCACCCACGTGGAGGAGGTGACGCTCGAGGTAAGCCTCTTATTTTCCAGTCTGTACGAATCCGTAAGGCCCATACGGGGGGGAGCCTTTATATTTTGGTAAAATTCCTGGGTTGAAGTCCTTGTACCTAAAGTTACCCTGCATCGACAGCATCTGCGACTTGCATGCGCCAGCCTTCACCCTGCACGTGGCACGTGGCCCAGATACGAATGCCGCACCTGCTGTGTGCCCTCTGAAGCTTCGACTGGATGATGGTGCATCCATCTCTGGCAAGTGGTCTGCACCTGGGCTCACAATCGCACGCCTGATGTCTGATGTGCCGGCTCACTGTGGTTGCCAATGCAGGCGCTCCAGCTGACGGCCATGGTGCCTCACTGGCTCACCCACGCCTGCCCACACGTGACGCACCTGACGGCGCACAACTGCGTCATCGCCCGCTTCCAGCCCTACCACTTCGCCTCCACAGAGGATGAGGATGAGCCTGAGCCGGAGGCCGACCCCACGCCCCCACCTGCACCTCCACCAGCGCAAGCACCTGCACCTCCACCAGCGCAAGCTGCATCTCCACCAGGGCAAGCACCTGCACCTGCACCAGCGCAAGCACCTGCACCTCCACCAGCGCAACCACCGCCGCCCAACCCAAGCATCACCACAGCGGACGCTGCTGCGTCTACACTGCAGGCTCTGTCCCTCTCCAGCAGTGCCGGTGCCAGCGTGCCTCCCACTGTGCCTGCACATGGCCCAGCAGCGGACGGCGTGCCAGCACCAGCCCCTGATGCGCCGCAGGGCGGGGGGCCTGCAGCAGGGCAGAGCACCGCGTCCACGGCAGCAGCAAGTGCAGGGGGCCAGGGCGACGTTTCCACAGCCGAAGCGGCGCAGCATGGGACTACGACACAACCATTGGCCCAACCATTGGGCACTTCGGCTGCTCCCGGAGCTGGAGGTGGTGGCGCTTCCCAACGGCAGGGTCGTGACGCACACGCCAACGCCCCCAAAGAGCAGCAGGGCATGCCGCGGCTCAGCGTGCTGGTGTGGCAGCACGCCGAGTGGCCCGTAGCGTCCCCCCCGCCCGCCGAGCACGTGCGCCACCAGCTGGGCGCGCTGCCCGCGCTGCGCGTGCTGCGCGTGTCAGAGTGGGACTGCGTGGAGCCTCTGTTGCACGGGCAGGGCCTCACGCGCTTGACGGTGGACGACGCGGCGGACCCTGACGCAATCACGGTGCTGCCCATGCAGGTGCGCGGTATGCCCTCTAGGGCTTGGAATGCATGGAGTGCCTTGGTGATGTAGGACCATCAGGCGCAGCGTGGCTGCAGGCTGCAGGAGACACGCTGACGGGGTGCTGGTGGGTGATGTTCGGACTTTACCTGGCTCCTGGGCTGAAGTTGAGAGAGAGACTGCTTGCATAATCGAAACCACAACAGGACACGCCAAGCCCGATGGCGAAGTTGTGGTGCTGCTTGCTCGCTGCCGGTTGCCGTAGTTCCCCCACCTGACGATGCTGAGCATGCCGTGGGCCGTGCTGGGCGACCGTGACGTGGAGGTGCTGCTGCTGGGGCTGCAACTCAAGAGCCTGGAGGTGCGGAGGTGGTGATTGGTTGACCATCAGTGGCAGGGGCTGCAACTCACGAGCCTGGAGGTGCGTCTGATGATTGGTTGACCATCAGCGGCAGGGGCTGCAACTCACGAGCCTGGAGGTGCGGAGGTGGTGATTGGTTGACCATCAGTGGCAGGGGTGCAACTCAAGAGCCTGGAGGTGCGCCTGATGATTGGTTGACCATCAGTGGCAGGCGTGCAACTCAAGAGCCTGGAGGTGCATTATCAGTGAGCGCTATCCGGTGTGCCTTCAGCGAGCCCTGCCTGGCCCTCCTTACTGCTGTTGCCAGGTTGGAAATGATCCAGCAGGGCCACAGCTGCGTTGCTCCCACGTCTTGCTCGTTGCGGTTTGCCTGACATGGCCGCAGGTTCTAGACTTTGCCCTGTCCCGTAGCCACACGGACCTGCCCTGCCAGCTGGAGGAGCTCGTGGTGGGCCGTTTGAACGTGGACGCCTTTGCGCGCCTGCCTTTGGATGGCATCAGGGCCTGCAGGTGAGCAGCTGCACTGTGATGCGCGCCTGCCTTTGGATGGCATCAGGGCCTGCAGGTGAGCAGCTGCACTGCGACGCACCGCGGTGTGGGTGGTCCACGCGACTGGGCCAAGCATTTATGCCAATCACATGTGTGGGCAGCTGCTGCCCCACTCCCTCATATCGCTGACTCACCCTCAAGCGCTGCCTCCTCCCTCCCACACACTGTGTGTGGAGCTTTACATCTGGTATAGCCATGTCTGGCAACCAGATACCAACATCAATAACACAAGTCGCATGCAGCATGGGCAGGCGCCTCCGTTAGTACGTCGTCCCCAGCTGGCGACCCCTAGCTTCACCTTAGCTTCCGCCGCGGGTCCATTGTGCGCCCGCAGAGTGGATCGGGGTGGGGACCTGGCCATGCGCACCAGCGCAGACCCTAACGCCGTGGCAGCGGTTTGCGGCGCCGTGCGGCGCTGGGGCGGCACGCTGAGGGCGGAGCACCTCGCCGTCAGCCCCCCGCCTCCGCCTCCTGCCTCCACCCATGCGGTGGTTGATGACCATACGGGCGTGGCGCCTTCAGGCGTGTGGGGGACTGCTGCCGCTGCTGTTAGTCATCAGCTTGGTGGTGGTTTGAGGCAGCAGGGAGGGGGAGGGAGGTCTGCGGGGGGGTCAGGGGCGGTGGAGTGGGGCGGCCAGGCGCTCAGAGCGTCGCTCCCGCTGCTGGCTCTGATGCCTGCGGTTGGCACCCTGGCGGTGGTTGGCGCTGCGCTGTCAGGGTCGCTGGTGTGGGAGCTTGGGAGGAGCCTGCCGAGTGGTGGTTTGGCGCATGGCGGCGAGGGCGAGGCGGTGGTGGAGGAGCAAGAGGAGGAGCGAGGTTCGGGGCGGAGTGGCGGCGATGCGGCTGTGGCTGGAGGGGAGCGGGGAGTGCGGTTGAGGCAGTTGACACTGCAGGGGTGTGAGGTGGCGGAGGAGGCGTGGGGCGTGCTGCTGCCGAGCCTGTCGGGCAGCGCCCCGCACCTGCACTTGCGGCGGTGCGTCCCAGCGCCGTCGGAGCGGCAGCTGCGGGGCATGTGCGCAGCGACGGCGGGCGGGGAGTGCGCGGCGCGGGTGCGTGTGCGGGTGACGGGCCCGTTGGGTGCACTGATGGGGGCCGCGGGTGGGGAGGGGGAGGAGGTGGGCGGTGGGGAGGAGGCGGCGATGCAGGCGATGGAGAGGCTGGTGGCGTTTGGGAGGGCGCATGGTGTGTCGCTCGAGTTCAGCGGGTTCCAATGATGTGGTGTCCTGACTGCACGTCCGCCTGGTGGTTGAGGCTGAATCGCGAGCAATCTCATGTATTGTAGACTGATGCCGCGCCGCGCGCACGTTGATGAATCGAGGGCAATCTCATGCGACGGGTGCCACACTATCGCGCCTGGTGCACAGAGCAAGTGCACCGTGCGGCAGCGCAGAATCGTAGCAGTGCCCACAGCACACATCCATCGGCGCGCAGCTTCAGCAGGGAGCAGCCAAGCGTCCACACGTGCGCTCGCCCGCGTCAGGTAGCCATCCCGCCCGCCCCTGGCCCTGGCCCTGCCGCCTGGGGCCGTGAGCAACTCCCACGGCATGCGCTCAGCCAACGCTTCTGTGGCTTGTGCGGCCTTCCTGCTTCCTTGCGCCGCAGGCTTCCTACCTCTCGATGGGCAACTCGCAGTCCGCAGGAGGTGGCGTGCCGACCGCATCCGCGTGCCCGGCAGTCCCAGCGGAAGCGCAGCTGCAGTCGGCGTGCCCGGTGGTCGGCGGGGAGCAAGTGAAGCCCATCTTCGACGTGTATGGACGCCGCATCAACGATCCCAACGCGCCACAGCAGGAGGACCCGCTAGCGGCCATACGCGGCACGGACCTGCTGGATCCACGCAACAACATGCCGCTGCAGGCCAACCAAGCGCCCTGCCCGGGGCAGCGCAAGCCGCTGAGCACCGAGCGCGTAGCCTCCAACATCCCAAAGGGCGGCACGACAGCGTCGTGGCTCTTCCCCAGCCCGCAGATGGTCTTCAACGGTGAGCACCTAGCACCTGCTGGTGTTGGAGAGGGAGCCGCGGGTGTACAAGCCCGCGCCGACGCGTGTGCCGCTCTCGCCAAGGACATTCACGAGTGCATTGCAATGTGGTGCAGCGCTGAGGCGCAAGGGCAAGGGCGATGACGTGACGGAGGACGACATGGACGGATTTGTGGCGGCGCACAACGGTGCGCGCTTGGGGGTGCGGCCGCCTTGGGCCGGGCAGCGCGGGTGCTCAGCTGGCAAGGGCCAGGCCACGGTAGCTCACTGCGCCAGCACCGGGCCTGTGCAGGGAGGACTGGACAGCGGACCTGACAGCGGACCAGGCTTGACTGCATGTCCTCGGTGTGCTGCCCCTTGTGGTGTGCGTGCCTGTGCGCAGCGATGAACGAGGCGACGTGGCAGCAGGTGGCCCTGTGGGAGAAGCTGCACGCCAAGGAGTGCGACTGCCCGTCACTGCTCAAGTTCCAGGGCAAGCCACACGACTTGAGGTGGGGGTACCTTTGTGGGATGCAAGGGGTGCAGGGTGCAGCGGCAAGGTTGAGGATGGTGGTGGTGGTGACGGCTAGGGCAGCATGAGGTGCAGAGGGCCAGCCACCCAAGCCTGGTGTGCTCTGAGGGCCTCCCTCCCTCATCCCACTGGCATGCCCTTCACAGTCCCCTGGCATGGCTTTGCCGAGCAAATGGGAGGGCCATCATCATTGCATGACGTTCACGACAGGTGTCATGATGCTGCAGCCGCCACACAAGATGGGAGGGCCTTCATCATGTCGCACTCCACGTGTGCGTGTTGGCCTCCCTCCCTCATCCCTGCACCCCGCAGTCCCCTGGCGTGGATCCGCCAGGCTCTGGGAGGGCCGGCCCCGTTTGACCGCCATGACTGGGTGGTGGACCGGTGCGGGCGGGAGGTGCGCTACGTGATTGACTTTTACTTTTACGACCACAAGGCCGGCACACCAGAGGTGAGGCGCTGAGAGCGTTGCGGTGGCTTGGGCTAGCGGGAGGGTGGGGAAATGGGTGCCTTGCCAGGGTTTCTTGCATCATCTACAGCAAGGCAGTACGTCGTCGGCTGTCGGAGCTGGCTGACGGTGGTGCCAGCGTGCCGGCCTGTTGTGTGCTGCTTATGCAGGCCTTTGAGATCGTGACCCGCCCTGCGCTCGACAGTGCTGAGGCGGCGCTAGACCGCGTCAAGATGAGCATCTACCTGCGCTTTGCCGAGTGGGGCCTGCCCTGCCCCATCACCGGACAGCCGGGCACGGTCGGCGCAGCTGCGGCGGCGACAACGGCTGCGTCTGGGAGTCAGCGGGCCACGCAATGATGATGGGAGGCGTGCCGTGCGGGTGGGCTCACGGGCGCCGTGCTGCTGCATTGGCCATGTGGACGATGGTGATGCAAGAGAGGCAAGCAATTGCCCAGCGGCCTCTATGGTGTTCTCAGAAGCGGTTGCGGGACTTGCGCAAGTGCGTGCCATGGAGCGCGAATGCGGCAGAACATTCCAGCGCTTCACCAACCAGCTCGCAGTCGCATCACTCGTTGCTGCCATCCGTGTGCGCGATGCGAGCCTTCTCGACCGCCCAGCGCGCCAGCGGCTCCAGGCCTGCACCCAGCTGCCTGGCCCGCATCCGCGTCCATCAGGTGGCCAGGAGGACAGTGCTGGCTCATGCTCAGGCCCCTGAGACAGCCGTGCCATCCTTCCACGAGACGGCAGTGTCCCCGGTCCTGGAGCGTGGAGAGCTCGTGCAGTTCCCCTCTGCACCGGGCGTCTACGCTGTCTTTGATGCTTCATCGACACTCCAGTACATTGGTCTCAGCCGAAAGGTAGGTGCAATACATCGGTCTCAGGAAGGTAGGGAGGGGTTGCCACGGTGGCGCGACGCCCGCTCGGGTGTGCACCTTCAGCTCACCCGCACCTGAGGGGACCGCTTGCAGGGACAGAGAGCATGAGCAATGTGAGCAGCTACGGCCTTGCTCCTCCTCGCGTGCCTCTGTGCCTCGCAGATAGACGTCAGTATCAGTAACCACCTGAGCGAGCTGCCGGAGTTGACGCACTCCGTCAAGGCTCTACCGGTGCCGCATGCCACGCGAGAGGCACTCACTGCTGCATGGAAGCAGTGGGTGGAGGAGGCAGGTGCGGACTGGGGGAGGTAGTGGGATGGTCTGCTACGGTGCATTGAAGTTTGCAGTGGGTGGAGGAGGTTGGGGTGCGCCCCGTGGAGGCCAGCGAGGCGCTCAACACTGCGCCTCGAGGCAGGTGCGATCAGGAGGCGAGGGCTTGCTGGGGTGGCCCACTGCAGTTGTGGGTAGCGGAGGCAGGTGGAACAGGGTGACATGGCTGCGTGCCACTTGGGCGGCCAGGGCGAGGCATGATGTGCGCACAGCACGGAAGCGGGCAGAGGGTGCAGGAACACAGCACGCCGGCGAACACACCGCCTGCTGCCTGGTGCGTGACGCCACGCCATGCTGTCACATGGGGAGCTGGGGGTAGCCCGGGTTTCTGTGCGTGATGATGATTGTCTATGTTCATCTGCTTCACCTCGACACACACATGTGACATCACCACTGCTCATCATCGCAGTGGCCGAGTACGGCACTATCCCTCCGGGCAATGCCCCCGGGGAGACGCGCTGGCAGTCGCGCACGGCCAAGCCGCCCCGCCCGGAGATCCGGCTGACCAACGGCAAGGGCATCACGGGCGTCACCATTGAGCAGCTGGTGGACAAGGTGGTCAAGGACATCAAGGTGAGGAGGTGTTGATGACAAGAGGCGGGGCGAGGTGGGACCAGAGGAGGGTGTGCTTGCAGGTGGTGGTGCGCGTGCAGCGACTGCACCCAGCTTGCGTGGGCGCACGCATTAACAATGCGGCCATTGACCGTCCGTGGCAGCCACAGTGCTGTCAGGTGGCGCCCGTCAGCAGGAACATTATATCGTGCTGCTGCGCGTTACTGCGTTTGTCAAGGGCACGCGCACGCAGCCGCACTGCTGGAGACCTTGCCCACCAGTGCTGCACGTGTGGCACATTGGCGCCCGCGCAGGTGGTGGCGTTTGTCAAGGGCACGCGCACACAGCCACAGTGCGGGTTCAGCCACAAGATGCTCACCATGCTCAACCAGCTCAAGGCAGACTACGAGGTGGTCAACGTCCTGGACGAGGTGAGTCATCAGCACTCGTGTTCGCCGTCATCTCCGTCAACCAGTGGCCCTTGGAGTGTCAAGGCTGTGCTTGCCGCCCTGCGTGGCGTCAAAGGAGAGTCAGGCTCGTGCGAGAGGCTCTTTTCAATCGCACAAAGTGCCGTTCACCTGCCTGTTTGCGTCCGAGGAGAGTCAGGCTCGTGCGAGAGGCTCTTTTCAATCGCACAAAGAGTTGTTCACCTGCTTGTTTGCGTGCGCAGGTGTACAACCCAGGCCTGCGGGATGCGATCAAGTCATACTCGCAGTGGCCCACAATCCCACAGGTGAGCCAACACGTCAAGCGCCTCCCTGTCTGTGGGCACAACGCGGGCGGCAGTTGTCTGCAGACAGCCATGCACTGTCTGCGGGCAGGCGCACTCCTCTCTCGTAGCGTGGGGGCGGTGGCGATGAGTGGTCACGTGGACGGGTGGGCAGGCGTAATGCTGACGCAACCGCAATGCTGACGCAGTCGCTGACACCGCGTGCAATGTCGTTCCGCTGCTTGCTCCGCTCCTGCGACAACCACAGCTCTACATCAACGGCGAGTTTGTTGGTGAGTGCAGTGGCGCTGTGCTGCGCCGCTCACTTTGCTGAGCACCGCGGTGCCTTTTGGTGTGTGTCATCAGAGCTCTAATGACCACTGTCACTCATCATTGTGCCCTCAGGTGGCTCGGACATCACGGAGCAGCTCTTCAACAGCGGCGAGTTGCAGCAGCTGCTGCCACGCAAGCAGCAGGAGGCCACCACCAGCGCCGCTGCCTAAGCCTTGGGCGAACTTCATCTTGCGTGCACCACCACAACGCCGAGCGGTCCGGTGCTTCCCATTCTTTCCCTTCTCGCACACCCCGGACCTTTCTGTGTCATCGTGATGTTCTTGCGTCTTGTTTTGGCCGTTATGTCTGCTGCCGCTGCTTCTTGATGTTGTGATCAGAGCGTAGGTACCGGTGGTTGCGTTGCCTTGCCTTCTTGCTGGCTGACTTGGGTGGTTGGTATTGCGGTGGGTGGACGTGAGCGAGAGCTGGTGAATTGGCTTTGCTTTGAAGGTGTGTCTGGTACAGCCATGTGCGGCTGGTTGCTTTCCACGGAGGACAAAGTGAGGACTTTCACGGGAGAGTCAGCAGTTGGGCATCGCGTGTCAGCACACGACGTTTCAGTCAGGGACTGAGTGTCGCGCAAGCGTTCAGTAGTTGTATGCTCACTACACAAACGACTGGGTGATGAACGGGTGCTCGTGCGCTCACGCCACTCCCACAGACGACTGCACTCTCCTACGCTGGCTTGACAGCACGTGATAACACGGCTACTGATAGGTATGAGCGCACACACATCACAGACAGGCAGTGGCGACCGGAGCACGGCGACACTGCCATGGGTCAAGCCAGGCGCAGACATCGCCATCACACGCGAAGGCAGCAGACGCACACTCCCACGCACGCAACCGCCACACCCTCACACAAAGTCGCGCTCACTCGCTCACACAGCGGGCGGCTGTTCGTGACAAGCAGCACATAGCAATTTGTTTATGGCCGTTCACGCGACGCACAGCAGGGGTCGGGTCAGAATCACTCCACGCTCCGACTGAGTCCAGACCTGCGCTGATACTGTCCCGCGCACAGTACTGAATGGGGGCCCACAGCATGCATGCTGCGAGCGCCAAGCGCCAAAAACACACGTGGCGGCGCACGCACTGCATCCACCATGGCCGCTACAAAGGGGATTGGGGTCTGGTTTTCCAGGGTGCAGCCACCGCTTCCAAGGGCGCTCCACACGCTCACACCACACCACACGCAGCACGCTCGTCCATTTCCACCGCAGAAGCAATCGAACCATCCCGTGCAGCAGCTAGTAGTACAACAGAAGAACAACAGAAGGGAGCAGCACACCTTGCCCAGAGCTGCAGTGCAGGGCTTGATGGGACTGCAGGTACGGGCTGCAAAAGGGACCGTGTGCCACCTCAAACAATTCAAAAAGGAGCAGCTGGAGCGATGCCTAGCCAGCGCCAGCGCACCCCCTTTTGCGGAGCCCACCCTCAATATGTGCTGCAGCAGCGCGCCGCAGCAGACCAGCGCAGCCATAAGCAAACAAAGAAGAGGCCCGCGGAGGAGGAGGAGGGCCGGACCGCAAAACTTTGTACACACGGCCGTGCTTATATGCCTGTGCCAACACATGCAGCAGCAGCAGGACGGCCACACCCTCAAACAGCACGTGTGCGCAAAAAGGCTCGGGCTGCGGGACCACTGAGAGGGAGAGGGGGGGGGGGCACACGCGCACCATGGAGGGTCTAGGTGATGGTGCGGTGCGCCCTCTGTGTGTGTGGGGGGGATGGAAACGGCAAAAATGGTAATGCGCCGCTCTCTTTTTATTGAGAGGGCCCGGTGCGCGCCTGCCACCGGACAACCTGCCAATCCAGTATGGTGCTCTCATCACGTGCCGGCAGACGTGTGCACTTGTACTGGCCCAGGCCCTGGCAGCAGGCCCCGCGCCCGCAGCAGGTGGTGGCGGAGAGGCCCACAGCTATCACGGGTGGTTTTGTAGCGCACTTGCTGGCAGCTGTCCATCCTCTACAGCACCTGAGGCTTCAGCAGGTGGCGGTGTAGAGGCTGATGGCTTCAGCGGCTCGTGGCGTCGAGGCTGCTGGTTTTAGCGGCTTGTGGTGTAGAGGCTGGCGTCAAACTCTGGCACGTCCTCCTCGTCCAGCTCAAACGACCTCAGCGGGAAGTTGTCCGCCTGTGCCTGCTCCAACTACGGGTGGCAAACATACAAGGGCAGAGGCGGCGGAGACAACATGTTGTTCTCACGCCTGCTGTGTGGTGAGCTTTACATCTGGTACAGCCATGTCTGGCAAGCAGATACCAATATCAATCACATTGTGCCACAGGGTGGCTTGGCAAGGTGGTGGCGCTGTCGGTGCACCCTGAGCCCTGCCAAGCTGCATCAGGCAACCACGTGTCGCCCACTCTGGCAAGCCACGCACCTCCCACATGAAGCCGTTGAGGTTGGCCATGATGGCTCCGTCCAGGGACTGGACTGTGGGCGAGGGAGCAGCGTGGGCAGCAAAGGGCGAACAATCAGCCAGTGCCAGTGCTGGTGGTCACGCTTGCAGGTGACGACATGTCCTGTCCTGCCAGCAGCAGCAGCCCGCCTCGTCACTAGCCTCCATACCCCACACCTCGCCAACACCCACCTGCCAGCAGCACGTCGGGGGGCGCCACTCAACTCGGGGCCCCCATACCCCATACCCCACACCTCGCTAACACCCACCTGCCAGCAGCACGTCGGGGGGCGCTGCCTTGCCCGAGGGCATGCACGGCGCGCCGTCCGGGTCCCTCTCCTGGTCCAGCACCTGCACATCCGTCACCTGCACCCGGTCGCCGCCACGCGTCGTCAGCTTCACCCTGCACGTCAACACGCGCACCACACCATTGATCATCTTGCCGTCTCTGGCACACGCCACGACGGCTTGAGTGAGGACGAGCAGGAGACCTTGTGCGACCTTGTGGGCATCGCACCGACCACTGCAACACCCGGACAGCGCCACAGGTGGCGCACCTGGCAAGTCCCTGCAGGTTCTCTGTGCCCGCCGCCTTTGCCGCCAGCGCCGCAGCGCCCACGGGCTCGGCCTCCCAGGCAATGTCCAGGTCAAGCGCCGTGCAGCGCGGGCGCTGCGTGGTTGGGTTGTACGAGATGCGGGCGGCCGTCACGTGCAGCACGCGCAGCGCCCGGACCTTTGCGCGGCGCGTGACGGCCTCCAGGCCCGCCACCACGTCGTTGAGCTTCTCCTGCAGCCTGCGCAGGTGTGTGCGAGTGCGGCAGGGATGATGAGCATATCGTGGGGGCCAGGACATTGAGCGTTGAGACACAGCAGCTGCACTCACCAAATGGCGTCGTTGACGTGCCCGGCGGGCGTGGGGATGGGCGCGCTCAACGTCGCCTGCGTCGCCAGGGACGGGCGGGAGAGCCCCTTGGGCCGGGCAGCCGCGGTCACCTTGACCACCTGCATGCATGTATGCACACGTCGTGTTGCGAGTGTGGAGTCGCATACTCATACTCTTTTTTGCTTGGTCGGGGAAGCACCGCGTGATGGCGGGCTCCCACGCGCTCTCAGGAGCCTGGAAAGCGGCGCGCGAGTGGCTCATCGCATCGCGCTCCTCTGCGCCATGCCATCGCGCGCGCTGCCATCGCAGCCTGGCCTTTCGGAGTCCCGACTCCCCCTCACCACCCCGCCAGGGCCCAGCCAAACGAGCCCCAAACGAGCGCGCACCGGAGCCCGATGGATCGCGCAGCGCCTGATCGTCGTCGCCGAGGAGCTGCAGAGGGCTGCCATCGTGTCGTGGAAGGGGGAGTCGCTTTGCGCGGAGCGTGCGGGCGTTGGTCGTGCGGCCGAGCGAGAGGTGAACGTGTCTTCGCGTGTAAGAGCTCTGGGCTGTGCGAGTGTGCGAGTGGAGTCGGGAGGTGTGTGGCGCATCGGAGCTTCGATGCCAATAGGATGCCTCCGCCAAGACCGCGCATGATCGAAGGGAGCGCGATCGAGAGCTATGTGCCGATAGCGCCGATGGTCGCATCGTGTCGCATCGTGCGCGTGTGGCTCATCGGCGCTGCCGGGGTCGTGGTGGTGCCGGCCATCTTGACCAAAGTCTTTGACCTGGATGCTTAGGAGCTCTGGAGCGCCAGAGCTCCTAAGCATCCAGCAGGCGTGCAGTGCGTGCCACTGCTGCATGCCAATGGGCTGTGTGGGCCTGGCCAGCACGATGGCCGGACGCTACGCGCGCCGCACACACCGCGGCGCCAATCAGCCAACAGCATGAGTGTCTGTGTCTGAATCACGAACATGGGGAGTCCATGCGGAGTCCATTCTCCAGCTGTCACCACCTGGCACATGCTCGCGGCGGCGCGCGGCCGCAAGTCCTGCACACACCATCCATCCACACACCACCAGAGCCCATCTCCCAAGTGTTCAGCCAGCCAGCGGTGGACTCCACGCCATCGGATGCAGGTCTGCGTGCCCAGGCGAGGAGCGCCGCGCTCGCTGCTGCGCGGCCAGCCAGCGCGCCAGGCAGTGCGGCTAGGATGCAGCCGCACGACGCTCGGCTCTGCCTGCCCCGGCGTCTGGCGTTCGCGCACGGCGACTTGCACCTCGGCCACCTCCGGACGGCAAGCACCAATGGCGCAGTGGGGCGCAGCGTGCATCACCGCAGCAGCGCTGCTCTTGCTGCCTCCATCAGCCGCAGAGGCCAGCAGCAACCTGCCATGGCAGCTGCCCCTCCCGGGCCGCGCAGACGCAGATCCGCCGTCCCTGGTGGAGACCTTCAGCGGGCGCCTGGCCGTGGAATGGGTTTTCGACGACCCTAAGCTGCTGCACCGGCTGGCCTCCCAGCCTTTCAGCTGGGAACAGCCGCAGACGGGCGGACAGCTGCACACGTTGGCCAGAACTGGCAGCAGCAGCCCCAGAGGAGCCCTCCTTGACGCTGACGCTGGGCAGCAGCCGCAGCAGCACGCACCATCCACCACTGCTGTTGCTGCTCCCGCTGGCACAGCGTCGGAAGGCCAGCAACAACTCGTCACCTCATCATCACCAGCAGCAGCTAGGGACAGCACGCAGCCACACGAACCTCAGCCATGCCCACAGCCGAGCGCCGGTGTTCTTCCAGGCACCGGGGGCAGCTGGCTCGAGGTGTCCTCAGGGGCGCCGTCAGAAGGCTTCAGCCCCCCACCGGGCGCCCCACCGTCGCTGCCGCAAGCACCCGGGTGGCGTGACGGCGGCGCCAGCGCAGCGGTGCGTGGTGGCCCCCTCAGCGCTTTTGTGGCCTCGGTGGCAGCGGCTCCAGCAACAGTGGCGGCTCCAGCAACAGTGGCGGCGGCTCCAGCGGCAGTTGCGGCGGCGCCGGAAGCGCCTACGGCAGGCGTGCAAGCTGAGGCATCACGCGTGGCCACCACCACCACGCCCACCACCACCACGCCCACGCCCACCACGGCAGCAGCTGCGGCGGCGACAGCGCCGCCGGCCCCCACGCCCGCAGCAGCGACAGCGGTGGCTGGTGCGGCGGCGCAAAGCCCAGGCCCCGCGCCATCCGAGGGTGGCACCAAGGGGAGCGCGCCGCCCGCTCCCTCCAACACCACCTCCACCACTAGCAGCAGCAGCAGCAGCCCTGCACAGAGCAACGCCGATCCTGGCGCCACCACCCCTACCTCCACTAGCAGCAGCAGCACCACCACCAGGCCCGCACAGAGCAGCCCTGCACCAGCACCCGCCACACCCACCTCCACCACTTCCAACACCAGCCCTGCGCAGGCCAGCCCCGCCCCCGCCCCCGCCCCTACCCCCGCAGCGCCAGCGCCCAGCCCCACGCCTCCAGCCCCCGAGCTCGCCCCACCCAGCGCGCCCAGCGCACGCAGCGCGCTCAGCGTGCTGGCCAGCGAGGAGGAGGCGCTGGCGCTGCCACCCCTGCCCTCTTCCTTCCCCGACCTACCCACACTCCCCATGCCTTCCATCACCGAGGTGCGCAGCGCACCGGCACGCACAGGGGGCTGCGGGGGAGCTGGGGGTAGCCCAGGGATCTGTGCGTGATGATGATTATCTATGCTCATCTGCTTGCCAGAGACGACCGCACCAGATGTAAGGCTCGACGCACACGATTTGCTGACAGGGATGGCGCGCACAGCCCATTGCGAAGAGGCTGTGCAGAACACAATAGTTGTGACCGCTGGACAAGGCCTTCCAACAAGCTTCCCCTATGACTACCGGCATTGATGCGGCTGCACACGGTGGGTGCGTGGGTGCGTGCGTGTGCCTGCCTGCAGGCGCGCCTGTCCAACGGCCTCAAGGTGCTCATGCTGCCCGACAAGGAGGTGCCCCTGGTGCGCGGCTCTCTGCTCATGCGCGGCGGCAAGCACGCCAGCCCTGCCGACAAGGTGCGTGCGTACGTAGGCGCTGTCATCTCCATCACTCGTTGCACGTTGCGCTCGCGTGCTGGAGCCAGGCCATCAATCACCCGCCAGGCCTGAACAGCCAGGCGGGTTTGTGAGTGCTCAGGCACTTTCTGTTGGCCTGCAGTGCCGGGGCCAAGTGGGGCCAGATGCGTGCAGGTTCGTGGCGTTGGTGGGTGGATTTCTGCAGGTGGGCCTTGCCAGCATCTCCCTGGCTGTGCAGCGGTCGGGCGGCAGTGTGGCGCACCCTGGCGCTGCCTTGGACCTGCGGCTTGAGGAGCTGGCTGCAGCGGTGGAGGCGGGCGCGGGGGCGCAGGTGAGCTTGCGGGGGGTGATGAGGGTGCAGCGTGTGTGTGTGTGTGTGCGCTTGCAAACGGGGCGGCCCAGCCGCGGCAACCACTGAGGTGTGGTCTTGGCAGTAGTGGTGGTGCTGCAGCAGGTACAGTAGCCGCACCACACCACAGTCACGTGCCTTGGTTGGCAGGTCACGTCCGTGTTGCCTGTTGCCTGTTCAGGCGTCCACGGTGGACTTTTTCAGCTCGCGGGACGACCTGCCAGAGGTGCTGTCCCTGTGGGCAGAGGTCATCAAGTGAGTGTGTTGAGCTGTGCATGACGCACTGGTCAGCCGTTGCTGGCGAGCAGCGCGTGACCACAGCTCCCAGGACGAACGACCTGCCAGAGGTGCTGTCCCTGTGGGCAGAGGTCATCAAGCGAGCAAAGCTTGTTGCAGCTTGTGGCTGTACAATGTGCCGCGCATGGCGCGACTTGCGGAATGGGAGCCACTCAAAGCGCACACACGAGGCCCGTGCCAACCTGTTCTTATTAGTCTGCTGCCTGCTGCATGCCAACCTGCTCTTGCTGATATGCTGCCTGCTGCATGCCAACCTGCTCTTGCTGCCTGCTGCCTGCTGCATGCCAACCTGCTCTTGCTGCCTGCTGCCCCTCCTGTCCCGCAGGACCCCCGCCCTGCCCGGCGAGCGCCTGGCGCTGTACCAAGACCAAGTGCTCAACGCCATTGAGCACCGCGACGACGACCCAACAAGCACGGCCAGGCGGCAGCTGGCGGTGAGTAGGGGTCCCGAAGAACGGTGGACTCTGCTCGCCTCGGCGGTGTGCGGGTGGCAGGGCCGTTGTGCAGGCTGACGGTGGTTGGCTTTCTGCTCGCCCTGGTGAGCTGGCGGAAGGGCCACTGCCCACGGTTTGGTGTGTCAAGCCCTGCTGTTTCGTTTCGTTGCATATTGCCGTCATCCGGGCATGGCTGCTTGGCGCAGCAGGCAGATCACACTGCACGAGACGTGAGACACAGGCGTGCACAAACTGCGCCAGGGACAGGTGGTCACCA
>QAXK01007547.1:0-16357 GCA_004335735.1 Chlorella sp. KRBP
GGAGGGGGAGGCGAGCCGCATGGAGGCGGGGGCTGGGGAGGCTTGGAGGCGGGCATGAGAGGAGGAGGAGGGGGAGAGCCGCAGGGAGGAGGGGGAGGCGAACCGCATGGGGGAGGCGGCTGGGGAGGCTTGGAAGCGGGCATGAGAAGAGGAGGAGGGGGAGGGCTGCCGCATGGTGGCGAGCCCAGCACAACTGGTTGTAACACGACGAGCCCAGCACAACTGGTTGTGGCACAACTGGTTGGGGCACAATGGCACGGCAAGCTAACGGGTGGCGAGCCTGTGTGATGGCTGCAGCACGCAGACCCGCAAGCAGTGCACCCTTTGTGCGCCGAACCACATAGTTAGGGTCAGCCAACCCTAACCATAACCCTAATGCTCTGCCCGGTGCTGTGCTCATATGAGCTCCCTAACCCTAACCCTAACCATAATGCTCTGCTCATATGAGCAATATGAGCAGAGCACCGTTTACCTTGAGCAGCTCCTCCACGTCCCGCCGCGTGCGCGTCAGCAGCGCCTCCTCGTGCGGCGCCAGCTCGCCCTTGCTCTTGCACGCCGCCAGGTAGGCCCAGCTGTCGCAGATGGTGGAGAGGCACTGGTGCGTGGTGCGGGCAATGTGGGGCTGGAGCAGCCACCTGCGGGCAAGGGCAAGGCACCGCGTGGTTCCAGGCTCACACGCTCACACGCAGGCTCACACACTGGCTAAAACGCTGGCTCACAAGTGACCCCCCTCCGCGGTAGGGTCAACGCATGGCGCCTGCTGCAGCCCCCCCATCCCCACCCCCACCCCCACCACACAACCACAACCATGATGGTAGCAGCACTACAACACTCACTGCAGGCGCACCAGCACACTACAGCACTCACTGCAGGTGCACCAGCACTCGGTAGGGGTTGGACACGCCGTACATGTCGGCAAACGCCGTCAGCAGCCACTGCCACGGCCCCTCAATCGTCAGCTTGCCAGGCCCGCACTGCTCCACCTCCAGCGCCGCCGCCAGCAGACAATCGTATGCAGTGTTGCGCGTCAGGCGCAGCATCCCCTCCCCGCCACCCTCCGCCCCCACCCCGCCGCCACCCACCCTGCCCGAAGGCATCGCATGCCCCTGCAGCACACCGCCGCTCCCACCACCACCAACAACAACACCACCACCAGCCATCTCCATCCCGTGCCCTCCACCCAGCCCACCCGCCGCCTGCTGCAGATCCAGGTCCGAGTCCCACCGCCGCGTGCGCTGCACCTCCAGCACCAACTGCCCAACCGACACCTGCGAACCGCCCGCCGCCAGCTGCACCTTTGCACTCACCGTCGTCTTACCCATAGCCCCCGCCCCCCCGCCGCCGCCGCCACCCCGCTGCCCACTCCCGCCCGCTGCCCCCATCCCACCCAATCCACCCATCCCGCCACCCATCCCCTCCCCGCCATCCCCCGCCGCCTCCAACCCCATCCCCCCCCAGCCATCATCCACGTCCAATGCCCCCGCCCCCAAAGCCCCCATCATCATCATGCTGCTAGGGTCCAGCTCCTGCACGTCCACCTGCTGCGACAGCTGCCACAGGTACTCGGCAGTGATGGCCCCCGTGGCCAGCAGCCCCTCACGGCTGTGCACCTCGATGCGCAGCTCCCCCGCTGGCACCTCCAAGGTCGTCCAGGACCCCCCTGTGGCGGCCACCGGGGCACCTGAACGGTCCAGGGGGCACTGCAGCATGAGGCCCCCATCGGGACGCTTGATGTACACCTGCAGGCCAAGAAGCAGCGGCGTGGCGTCAGTATGTCATTGCCGTGTGTTGCTGTGCAGCGTTGCCAGGGCGGCTGTCCCTGCGAGGGCAAGGTTGCAGGACCAGGGAGCTCCCTGGCCCTGCGGCAGCAGCGCAGGAAACAAAAGGAGCACAATAACCCCAAAGGAGCACGATAACAACTAGCCGTAACTTCACAAGCCGTGACTCACCACGAGCTTCTTGCGCTCCGCCGCCGTCACGTGATGATGCCCATCCCTCCCCGCCCCCGCCCCCATGCCCCCTCCACTCCCCGCACCGCCCGCCGCCGCCCCACCCTCCCCTCCTCCTCCCCCGCCCGCGCCGTTCCCCCCTGGCTGCCGCTTGGTCGCCCACCGCTTCAACCTGTCAATCACGTTGCCGCCCGACAGCGGCACCGCCGCCACACGCAGGCGCACGTTGATCCCGCCACCACCGCCACCACCGCACCCACCACCACCACCGCCGACGCCGTTCGCATTGCTGCCGCTGCCGCAGCCCAACAGCTGCCTGTTGTCGCCACCTGACGCGCTGCTCCCAGGGCCACAAGGACCGTTGCCGGCGCCAGCCGCCGCCATGGCCAGCAGCTGCACGCCGGCGCAGGGTGAGTCCTGCCAGCACAGCTCCGTGGCGGCGCCCGCGGGTGGAGGTGGTGCGCCGTAGGGCGGGTTGGCGAGGGAGGAGGTGGGCGGGGTGGGTGAGGAGGAGGGGGGGGCGAGGAGGAGGCCCCCGACGTGGAGGTGCTGGCGGAGGGGCTTGAAGCCTCCGGTGCGGAAGTGGCGGGCGAACTCGTGGTCGAGGTGCTCGCAGCACACCTGCGCATGCGTGTGTGTGTGTGTGTGTGTGTTGATGTTTACTTCTGTTTGGGCGCCCCGGCGGGGCTGGAGCCCAACTACCGGTGTGTGTGTGCGGGGTGGGCATGAAAGGCACGCAAGCCACAGGAGAACGGAGCGTGCTGTAACCAGAGGCAACTAGCCAGGGAGTGTCGGGGAGCAGCACAAGGGTCCCCAGGAAAGTGACCCGCGCAACATGCCACGGTTCAACATACGCCTGAACACATGAAAGTACCAGCTCACCGGACGCCCAGGACGCCATCTGCCTGCGCTGGAGGCACAACACTCAGCACTTGCCACCACCACCCACTGCACAGTATCGTGCTGCTCCAACGGGGCTTGATGCCCTGGCCACCTTTGGGATTGGAATGCCTATTGGTGGTCGTGTATATGCAAGCAGTCTCTCTCTCACCCACCTGCACGCAGGCCTCGTACGCCGCCAGGCGCGCCCACGCGTCCCCCCTCGACATGTGCACCACCGTGCTGTGCGGCTGCTGCTGCTGCACCTGCAGCTGCTGCACCCCGTACTGCTGCAGCGCCGAATCCGTCTGGAGGAAAGCCCCACCCAAGCCCTTCCCCATGGTATACCCATGCTGCTCCAAGCCCTCCATCTCCCACGGTGACGCCATCCCACCGTGCTCGGCCCCCCAGCCCCCCTGCCCCGCCGCCAAGCCCCGATCCTTGAACCCATGCCAAGCCCTAGCGCCCCCGTCCATGGCAGCACTGTCCATGTCATCCACCTGGTGCTGCTGCTGCTGGGTCTTGACGCTGTTCATCAGCCCCTTCCACTTGCCGCCCAAGCCACCTCCCCGCTGGCCACCACCCACAGGAAGCTCCGGTGCTTGCGGGTAGGGTTGCAGCGCATGGGAATGCACCACCGCCACGCCGCTCGCCTTGACCGCCGCCACCCCATCATAGTGCTGCTGCTGTTGCTGCTGCTGTTGGTCAGGGGAGCCGAGATCCTCAGACATGCGCGGTACGGACGGGTAGTACGGCGGTACGGACACCTTGCTGTTGGCCGCCGTGACGCTCGTCATGGTGAGTGCGCCGCCGCCCGCGCTGCCGGGGCCTTGGGCAACGGTTTCTGGCGTGGCAGCTGCGGGTGCGGGTG
This sequence comes from Chlorella sp. KRBP, assembly GCA_004335735.1. Lineage (NCBI taxonomy): Eukaryota > Viridiplantae > Chlorophyta > Trebouxiophyceae > Chlorellales > Chlorellaceae > Chlorella > Chlorella sp. KRBP. The sequence continues at coordinate 3,700 of QAXK01007547.1, forward strand.
CCGTCGCGCCTGCCAGCAGGGCCATCATTGCGCTGCGCTGGTCGAGCCGTTGCAGCATGTTCCACCCATGTTGGGGTGGGCCGCTGGGGTTGTTGGGGGCGGCGCTGTCGGCGCCAGAATCGCCGTGCGGCTGAATGGACCGCTGGGACTGGTGCCGGTGGTGTGCCCTGGCCCTGGGCATGGCGGGGGGGCTGCCGTCGTTCACGCCCGGCTGCTCCTGCTCCTGGTACTGCTGCTGGTGCTGCTGCACGCTCGTGGCGACGGCGGCGTAGGCGCTGTGCGCAGACACCACATCGGGAGGCTGGTTGTTGTTGTGGTGCAGATGCGGGTAGCGGCCCATGAAGGCGGATGCGCCTCTGGATGCCGCAAGGTCCATGGCTGTGGGGCTGGTTGCTGCGCCGTCGAGCGCGCTGGCAAAGGCTCCGCCCCGGCCTGCCGCTGACGCTGGCATGATGAGCGTCCGCGGGGCTGCTGCTGCTGATGGTGACATTGGGCTGGCTAGCACTGAGGTTTGCGGGAGTCCTGGCGTGTTGGCGACCCTTGCTGGCGTGCCGTCGTTCGGTGGCCGGAGGTCCGCCACCATCGCCCCAGGAAGCAGCGTCACGATGCTGCGAGGTAGCGCATGCGGTGCTTCAGGTCGCGCGTCCCTGCAGCGTCGCGATGGCAGTGTGGGCTGCCGAGTCAATTGACCCAGGGGCGAGCCGGGTGGGCGTGTGTGGGCGCGCGCATCGGCGCTCAGGGAGTGCTGCCTGCGGCGCCAGATGCTCACCCGTGCAATCGGGCGTGGCGATGGGTGGAGCGCCGCCCGGGGACGCGGGAAGTTGTCGCGGCGCTCACCACGCAGCGCCACCTGTGTGTGCTTGGGGCTCCAGCTCCAGTGCAGTACTTTACTATGCGAGGTAACGTGCTGCTGATGTGGCCCCTGCCTTGTGTTTCACTTGCTCACGCCTGCGGCGGTTGACACGTCGCTTGCATGGGGTGGCGAGCACCGCAGGACACACACACTCCCACGCAAGTCTGCTGCGTGGAAACCATACAGAGCCAGGCATGAGCCAAGGGGGGCCAAATTGAGCTGTTCAACAAACGTCCAGTCATCGAGGCAATCAATCGTCGAGGACCCAAACCCAGGGGCACGAGGCCTACTGGGGGCCACGCACAGCTGTGAAATCGACAGCTGGCGGGCATGGGCGGCTGGGCCCCGTGGGGCCCGCCTGAGTCAGAAGGAGTAACGGGGAGCAGGTGCTCGTCATGAGATCCCCAAAGCATGGGGGAGCAAGCACCAGCCACAGTTCCATATGCACAGCATAGTGGACGTGTTTGGGTGTATGTACGTCATAGGTCACGTTATAGGTTTTAAGAGAACTCTCGCCTGCACTCGTGCGCTGGGCAAATGTGGGCGCCACCGAAAATGGGCGCATGCACGGCAGGAGGCACCCCAGGGGGTATGTGCAGGTGCGCCACGCAAGAGTGGCAGGTGTGCTCCGTATATACCTGTTCTCAACCTGCCTGAAAAATCACATCCGGAATCCGGAATCCTTCCGAGGGGTGCAAGCTGCACAATCATATCACGCGGGCGGTGGGCGCTGTAAGTTGCCCTGCCGCGCCCTGGGGTGGTTAGCTCAGAAGAGGAGCGCCTTGGCGAGGGCGGCCAGCGCAAGGGCGCCCACGGCGGCTGCGCCCGCCTGCAGCCGCTGCGTGGTGGCCTGGTGCAGGCGCAGCGCCTGCGAGTAGCTGAACTCTGGCATCTGCACCATGCGCATGATGTGCGCGCTGAAGAGCGCGGGTGCCGCCTTGGACAGGGCGTCGCGCAGGGTGAGGTCCAGGCCCCACAGCACCATCCGCAGCTGGTTCTGCTGGTACTGGTAGGGGGCGGCAAAGGTCATGAGCTGGGCCAGAGCCTTGATGTCGGGCAAGCGGGAGCTCTCGTACCGCTCCAGAGCAGAAGGGATGTTGTCACCCGCCTGGTCAAGCGCCTGCGCGCACAAGTGTATGCGTGCGCACACGACCGACAGCGTGAGCGTGACGTGGCCACGTGCGCGTGTCATCATCATCATGATCATCATTGCATGGCGTTCACGACAGGTGTCATGATGCTGCAGACAAGAGGGCTCACGTGCGCATGTGTTGGCACTTGTGAATGTGCAGCTGGTTTGCCAGAGAGGGGGAAAGCGTGGCGCACCTTTGCCAGCTGCACCACGTCCTCCAGGGCAGAGTTGACGCCCTGGCCAGCGTCCGGCGGGAATGCGGCGCGGGCATCACCCTGCAGGAAAAAGGCCGAGAGGTGCACTCACAGGTCAGACGCACGCATCAAGCAGACGTCCAGTGAGCCAGCTATTAGGCTGCCAGCACCACAACCATACGCGTGATTAACAGCGCAAGTACTCACCACCAGCACCACGCCGTATCCCTGGATGTCTGCGCCGGGCGCGCGCGTGCTGTACTGCAGCCCGTTGACGTGCTGGGGCGCGGGGAAGGAGCCGGGGGCCGCCTGGGCAAAGCGTGTGGCCTCCTCGTGGGGGATGAGCTCGCGCACGGGCATCTGGGGCAGCTGCGCCTCAAGGTACCTGCACCAGTCACACACGCACGCACGTGCATCATGTGCATCAGGATGAGGCGGCAGTGGATGGTGCGGCGTGCGCCGGTACGGGTACAGCAGCAGGCTGCTCTGACACTGCGGAACACGATGCCAACAGCTTGCTGCTTCGCACGATTGCGCAACGTCCCCCATCCTGGTGCACAGCACAGCACTCACGAGTAGAGGCCCTCGGCGTCCTTGATGTTGAGCAGCTCGTGGCCCGAGGCGGGCATGATGATGTTGCACGTGCGCGGCGCGTCGCGGTCGCACACGGGCATGAAGCCGAGGCGCACGCGGCGGTCCAAGGCCTTTTCCGCGCCTACCACCACGGCCATGCGCCCTGGCTCCAGGGGCACAGCCGCCTTGGTGAGGACGGGCTGGGGGGGCAGGCTGAGCACCTTGTACCTGCAGCGCACAGGTGCAGGGAGCAGCCACACACCTTGTGAGGGGTGTGATGCCAGCGCACGTCCACGCCCATGTCAGCGGAAGGCAGCAGCGCCTGAGTGGAAGAGCCAGCCGCAAGCCTGCTCACTTGAGTCCTGCGGAGGGTGAGTCCAGCTTGTGCAGGTCGAAGCGTGAAAAGGGCGAGGGCAGCTCGTCACTCGAGGGCCCCGTGGTGGGCCCCGCGGTACCAGAGGCACGGTCCTCCTGCTCCCACTGGCACAGCGTGGTGCGCACGCGCGAGTGCACGCCGTCCGAGCCAATCACCAGCTGGGGGTAGAACTCCTGGGTGGCGCCCGTCGAGACGCTGGCTACCGTCACCTTGACCTCCCAGCCACCTGCGTACGCACGCAGGCAGTTGGCGGCTACACGTCAGCGCCTGCCACGCTTTGCAGGGTAGTGCTTTGGCTGCAGGGAGCAAAGCTACACACGACTGGCTTACCGTCGCTGCGTGGGAGGCGCTCCATGGACTGCAGCGTGTGCCCGGCAAGCATCTGGATGTTTGGCGCCCAGCCGCGCTCCTCCCCCAGCCTGAGCCCGTCCTCCTTGAGCATGCGGATGAGCGCCGAGCGCTGCATCCAGCGGCCCGGCGGGCCGTCCTGCAGGGGCAGCTGCTTGTCGTCGGCGCTGCCGTCCGTCTTGAACACCGTCAGGTCCAGCTGGTTGGTCGGCTCGGCGTAGCTGTCAATCACCTCGCTGGGCATGTTGATGTGGCTGAGGAGCTGCTCGCCGCGCTTGTCCACACGGTACCTGCAAGTTGTGCGGGGAAGGGACAGGCATTGAGCACGTGCAGGTCTCAGCCACCCAGCTCTCCTGGCAAGCTTGCATTGAGCGCCGTACCCGTCATGCCCACCCACACCCGACCCCGAGTCACCACGCTTTCCCGCCACCCCACAAGTGGCAGCAAACTCACACGTAGGCCCGCTCCACGCTATCCACCGCCACGTCCGCGCGCTTCTCCACGATCTGGATGTCCGTCCAGCCACGCTGGGCCAGCATCAGCGCTGTGGCGAGGCCCGCAGGCCCACCTCCGATGATGAGCGCGCCCTGCTTGTGGCGGAGCTGGGGCCTGGCTGGCTCCTGCTGCTGCACATCCTGCTCCTGCTCCTCCTCTGTGAGCGTGGCTACGCCGAGCACTGCCTGCTGTTGGAAGGCCTCGACGTGCGTGGCCACAGACGGCCGCGCAGAGGGTAGCGTCAAGGACGGCGAGGAGAGCGACGAGCGCAGAGACGTCCGCGGGCTGATGGTCCCCGGCCTGCGTGTTGCAGGAGGTGGAGCGCTCTAACTCCGCGGCCAAAACAGCAATTCGCGCCCACCCCGCCAATTGCGGGCGCTGCAAGGACGCTGCTGCAGAACGCGAGGCTCGCACCGTTGCGAGCGAGGGTCCACTGATCCATTGATGCTGGCCCGCAGCGCCGTGCTCGGCCTCATGCTCGCCATTCCGGGGCGGCCGAAGAGTGCGCTACTGCTGCTGCTGCTCCACTGGCATCGACGACGGGGTGATTTTACTGTGACTGCGTTGATAATCCGCTCGCGTTGTGCGCTTCTCGCTCTTCGTGCGTGCGTGTGGCGCTCCCGGCGACTGCCCGGTCGCCCTACCCATGTCGAAGATATAATCGCCAATCGGGCTCTTGCAGACAGAAGGCAGAAGGTGAAGGCATCAACCCATCTACGCGTTCTCCGCCTCCTTGGCCGCCTCCTTTGCCTTCTTGGCGCGAAGGCCCACCACGCGCGCGTTCATGCGCTCCACGCGCAGCTTGGCGTACGCCTTGAAGTCCTGCGAGTGCGCACCAGCCAGGGAGGCACATTGTGAGCCCTGTGCTACCTGTGCGCCTCTATCCTGCATTCCCGCAGGTGCACGCCGCTGGTGTGCGCAAACGTGCCCCTGAGGCCCTGCGCTGCACATCACCCGTGCCTGTCACAGACCAGCAGCCCCTCCTTAAGCATATGCATAGCCCCCAGCTATGCATAGCCCCCAGCTATGCATAGCCCCCAGCTGCCAGCCCCCAGCTGCCAGCCCCCAACTGCCCGCCCCCAGCTGCCCGCCCCCAACTGCCCGCCCAAGCGCACCTTGAGGTCCTTGGTGACCTTGACCAGCTGGACCGTGGGCTTCTCCACCGTGATGGGCTGCAGCGTGCCCTCGAACTGGGGCACGGTGCGCGCCTCGGTGAGCGCAGTCTCGAACGCCTGCGCAGCACAAGAAGCAGCGACGCGGTATGACCACGACTGCTGGTGTGGCTTGTGCCATCCTCATCCTGAATGCACCCATCCACCCGCCAATGGCCTGAGTTTGGATGATTCAAGCTGCCACCCTGCTGGCTGCATGGCATAGAGCAGACCGGCCCGCACGCAACGGCTGCTCCACGGGTCGAGCGGCTGCCCCATCAGCCACCCCTGCATGCGGGCTGCTCCTCGGCTGCGCCTGCTCCTCAGCTGCGCTGCATCGCCCCCCCCCCGCTGCACCTTGGGCTTCTTGGAGTTGCGGGGGAAGATGACCACGTTGCTGCGGTAGGCCTTGAGCCTCGCCACGTTGGCCTGCATGTGCACACCACGGATTTCCCATGAGCGTGCTCGCCATGCTCCTGGTGCATGCATGCGGCCCGCAGCCGCGTGGCAGCCACCGCTGCGGCGGCGGTGCCTGACCCCCTCGGAGCGGGTGCCCCCCCCCCCACCCCCTCATCATGAGCCTGCTGCTGTTGCCATAGCCCCGCACCTGCAGGCTCTCCAGCGACCTGTTCTTGCGGCGGCGGTCCACAGCGATGCCGATCGAGGGAGCGAACTTGACGGGGATGCCGGCCTCCTGTACACACCACGACGCGTGGCACGCGTCTCCGCTGAGGCATGCCATCGCTGCTCCGCCTGCCGCTGCAGCTCCATGCGCTCCATGCTGCGCCGAGTCCTGTCGAGTGCCGCTCGCCCCTCCTCCGTCCTCCGGCTGCCCCGCGAAGAGCACTGGGTGCATCTTGCACGCACCTTGAGCTCGGCATACGTGAATCCCCGGCCGAGGCGCTGCTTGGTGTTGTACCTCACGCTGGGTGCGCGAACCATGGGCTTGAGCACGCCGCCCGAGGGCCTGGGGAACACGGCCTTGGCCTTCTCAGCGCGCGCTGCGGCGCATCACGTCGCCACCAGGGGCAAAGGTTGGTCTCCGGCGCCCGGGATCGCGCCGTCGTCCTGCCCCCTCTCGCCTGCCAGGCCCAGCGCATGCGGTCCCGACAATCCAGCGCGAGCGGCCCTGAAAAGCCTCACCCTTGCGCCTGCGCTCCTTGCGGGCGGGCTGGTTGAACCATGTCTTGACGTAGAACTGCCACTTCTTGTGGAAGTGCGCGTTGGGCACGACGTCGTTGCCGCGAACCATTCCTGCGGCGTCCCTGGGTGCTGCCGCGCAATCGGAAAAGGGAGAGCGCGTCCAGCCGACCCGTCCAAAAAGTTTGGCCCTAAATTAGGGATTGCGCTTCCGAACACGCCTCCACAGCGGCCCTGCGTGCGTCGTAAGCCTTGTTCTATCTGCCAGGGATCCACCAGGGCCCACCGCTGGTCGCCAGCAGCACCGCGGGCCGAAGCTCAGGACAGGCCGCGAGGCCGAGGATGCCTGCAGAGGGGGACTTCACGTTCGTGTCCCTTGATCCAACGCCATGGTCGGCCACGCATTCTGCGGCTCCCTCGCCCAGGTGCGCATTGCCTACGGCACCGTAGATGCAGCACTCCGTTCCAGGCAGCAAGAGAAGGCGCAAGAGGACAATATGGCTGCACAATATGGCTGCAGGCGCAGCGCGGAGGACCTGGGCCACCACCACCCGCAGCAGCAGCACCTCGGCACGCCGAGCCCGTCGCAGGTACACTCCCAGCAGCAGCAGCGCAGCAGCAGCCACAGTCCCCAGGACCTGGCTGACAGCCTCATGACAGTGGGCCTGCACGCCAGCGGCAGCGGCCGCAGCCAGCACCTGCCCTCCAGCGCCCCGCACACCAGCGGGTCCGGCACGCCCTTCAGCGCCCAGGATCTCGCACTGCTGTCCAACCGCGGCAGAGCAGCCATCCCTCCTACAGGCATGGCGCTGGCAGACAACAGGCAGTCAAGCAGCCCTTCCCCATCTGGTGGAGCGCCCAACCGTGGCGTCGGCGGCTCCCTCCTGCAGCGCAGCACCACGGCCGCCAGCAGCTGCCTCGAGTATGAGTCACCCGAGCCCTCCCGGGCGGCATCACCCAACGCATTGACGCTGCAGCTGTCTACCGGTCTGGGCAGCCCCGTCGGCACGCACAGGAAGCTCAATCACGCCGTCAGCGTCGGCACCACAGCAGCAGCAGCAGCAGCGGCGGCTGGTGCGCCAGGCGCAGCACCTGGACCTGAGCAGGTGGCGCTGCAGGGACACGGCATCCTGTCCGTGCAGGCGCACGGCAGGCATCAGCACGCGCCCTTCCCAGTCAGGCCAAGCAGCCGGGGCGCAGTGGTAGATGGCGGCTCAGGAGTGGACAGGTGGCAGCACATGTTTGCTCCGAGCCATGCAGCTGCGCCGTATGGACATGGGGGTGCAGGACGAGGCGGGCAGCGCAAGGTGTGGGCTGTGTGCCTCTGCTTCTGCGCTGCCTTGGCAATGGAACATAGAGCAGTGCCCTCACAGTGTGTATGGCCCCGCCATGCTCTGCCCGTGCGCGCAGGGCGCGGTGGACGAGATCCTGTCGCGCTACCAGCTCTCGTGCGCCCTGCCGATAGCGCTGCACCTCAGGACGCAGAAACAGATCCAGCAGCTGCGCGAGTACCAGCAGGTCAAGGAGCAACTCAGGGCCTCACAGGTGCGTGGGTGGGTGGCGCCGCATGGCCCAAGCACCGCACTATTGTCTCAACAGGCCAAACACATCCAGAACCCTCCTACAAATGTGCCGTCAACACACATTGTGCAGGCCACCATGCTGTCTGGCCTGGACGCGGCGCAATGGGGCGCGCCGCCCCCACCACAGGACGGCGTGGCAGGCGTGGCGGCCACTGACCTCAAGCAGACAGCGCAGCACAATGCAACTAGGGGGATCGGTGCGTGCGATGCACCGGGCGCCCTGCTAGCATGCACCTGTGCTGCATGCATTGGGGCCGTCACCTCGTAAACGGTGCCCGCTCCCACTGCTCTGGCCGCAGGCTCGCCATCCGTAGCACGCTTCAACAGCAGCAGCATCATGCAGGAAGGCATGTACATCAACAACGGTAAGCTGCCGCAGTGCTCACCCAATATTCCTTCTCGTCACCGTGGCAATAACCCGTGGCAACGCCGCTCGCTGCGTTCCCACATCTGCAGACCTGAGCTTTGCCGGCACCATGCCCATCAAGAACACGGCCAGCGCCGGCGCAGGGCTCCTCTTCGAGAGGCACAGCACCGCCTCGGACGTCCCCCCAGTGCAGCGCTACTACTTCCGGCCTGACCGCCCCTCCCGGCCCCGCTCCCCGCCAAAGGTCACCTACCCCTCCCGCGCCCCGCCATCTGGCCGGCGCCTGCCCAACGGCATCCCCGTCAGCCGGCTACGCAGCGAGCAGACCGCGCGCCGGGAAGCCATGGCGCCGGCGTCGGCGCCTGCAGGGCAAGGCAGCCATGAGGCGCCTGGCGGCGGGTGGGGTAGCGGCGGCGGCGGCGCGGCAGGCGGCCAAGGCGCCCCTCTCTTCGTGGTGACGCACGCCAATCCCACGGACCAGGCGCTGTCAGACGCCATGAGCGCGCTTGGCGGCCTGCCTGTAGCGACGGACGAGCCCAGCAAGCTGGCCAGCCCACGCAACGCGCAGGCTGGGGACAACGGCGCCGCTGCCGCCATGCTGTCGTCCTTGGGCGCCGCAAGCAGCCTGGGCGCTGCCACCGCCGAGCCCATGCTGGACGACCCGTTTGCCGCCATTGTGAAGGAGCACTTCAACCAGATGGCGCTGCAGCAGTCGCAGCGGCTGCAGAAGCGGCTCACCGCCGGGCTGCCGGCGCTGCTGGGCTCCATGGGCGTCAGCGCGCACACTCTGGACGCCAGGCACTAGTAGCCAGGCACTAGGGACGGTCTGCAGGCACCCTTGGGCGGGGATTGTGCAGTGGGACCGTGCCACCCGCGTCTCCGCGTCACGGCGCTGGTCGGTGACGCTGTTGCGAACGCTGCATGCTGGCAGCTGAGTTAGGAACACACACATGGAACGCATGCACGCTTCTGCTTGCTCTTTTGCGCGTGGCCTTTGCTGCTGCTACTGTTTCTCCGCAAACCTCGCTTCGAGAGCGCACACCGGTCCGCTTGCGAGGCAGCTAGAACGCACCGCGAGAATGTCGGAGGACACGAGCAGCGCCGCAAAGGCCAGCGAGCAGGCGGCCGGCCCCGCCACGCGCGAGCACACGGGCGGGGGCACCACTGCCACGACGGCGGAGGAGGAGGCGGCCCTGAGCGAAGGCCGCTTCATCAAAGTCAGCGGGACCTCCAAGCCCAAGGCCGTAGCGGGCAAGATTGCACACATGGCACGACAGGGCGACCCGCCGGCGACCATGTGAGCATGACCGTGGGTGGGTCGCCAACGGCATGCCGTTTACCCGCGCGGTGCCCCAGGGCGCGCGGTGCGCAGCGGAGGGGGGCTGCAGCCGCACCACGGAGCCGCAGCAGGGCACGGCGCGCCGCCTGTGCAAGGTGGCGCGTCTGGTAACGCATCACGACATGCGGACGGCTTCGCGTCACCACACACACGCTCCAGGCACACACACGAGCTCCTCGCACCACTGCAGCACTGACTGCTGCTTCCACCTGCGCGCATGGCCATCTGTTGCGCGCGGCAGGTGCATTGGCGCGGCGTCAATCAACCAGGCCATCAAGTCGATTTGCATAGCACGCCAGTATCTCTCCAACGACTCACTGGACCTCAGCTTCCAGGTGCGGTCAGCAGGCTCTTCCGGGGGCTTGCTTTGGCCGCCTTCCGCCATGCACACATGCGCCGCCCGTGCCAAGCGGCAGTGCCGTGCGCATGCGGCGCACCCATTGTATTCTTCTTACGGAGCTGCCCTCACCATGCTGCCCTCGTCGCCCTCACTGGTGCTGCCCTTGGCAATCGTGGTGGTGGTGTATTGTGCCCGCAGCCGGCGTTCAGGGAGCCTGACCGCCGCCCCTCCGTGGCGCTCTACATCACCAAGTCCACCACGGGCGGCGCTGACGCTGACGCAGCGCCCGCTGACCCGCCAGGAGAGATTGCGGAGCTGTCGGTGGCGGGCAACAGCAAGCCCGCCGTGCTGGCAGGTGGGGAAGGGAGCCATGGCAAGGCGCCGATATTAGGGTAGGGAGCTGCAGATGGGAGCAGCAATACGGCCTGGGTGGCGCTGATGCCTCAAGGCGCAGGGCAGCAGCTTCAAACGCGAGGGCTCTGACCACATGAGCCACGGAGCCTCAGGAGTGCAGCCGCTTGTCAACGCTTGCCGGGATGTGTGCGCACTCCAGGTTTGCACGAGCCAGTACCCGCTGACACCTCACTGGTTGCCATGGCGTGCGTGCACTGTGCAGGTGCCTTGGCTGCGCGTGTGAGGGAGCAGAAGCAGCCCGTGCTGACGGCCATTGGCGTGGACGCCGTCTCCAACGCCGTGCTGGCCATCGGCAACGCGAGGCTCTTCCTGGAGCAGAACAACCTGGTGCGTGCATTGTTGGTGCTTTGCCTGTGCTCTGCGCAGGTGCTGGGGGCCCGCCGCCCGTGCTCACTACACCTTGCTGCGTCGTTGCTGTGTGGCTGCTTGCAGGACGTGCGCGCGCTGCCGGAGTTTGTGACGGTGCAGAAAGAGGAGCGCGAGCTCAACGCGGTAAGGCGGGCGGGGACTGAAGTGTGTGCGTGACGTGTATGCGTGACGTGTGGGCGTGAGCGACGAGATGCCGACGGCGTGCCGCATGCGCAGGTCAAGTTCGTCATCCGCGTGGAGCAGGTGTCCTGATCACCTCGGAGCGAGCTACTGCAGCTGGCGTGCGACCGCACTTCCCATGCCAACGCAGGGGTGATTGCGCGCCCCTTGGGACTCAAAAGTTGGAGAGGTGAAGCTCTTGTTGTTGACGAACGAAGCATAGCACTCCACATTGCAACAACACCGTCGCGGAGTTCCAGCTTTGGGAGGAGGAGGAGATCTTCAAAGCTCCACTCCAAGCAGGAGGCGCTCGTCCCGCCGGCGAGGCTGCACGCGCAGCGAGATGCAGCCCTGGGTCGAGAAGTAGTGAGTGCAGGACCGCAGCGCTGCGTGCACGCCGAGGAGCGCTGCGGTGCGTGCTGAGCCGGTCCCCTGCCTCCAAACTCTGCGCTGCAGCCGGCCAAAGAGCGTCAGCGAGGTCGCGTACCAGGAGGAGGTGGTCAACACCCTCACCAAGGCTCTGGACTCTGCCAACGTGCGTGCTGGCAGGGGCAGCGGATGCTCGAACGCAGCTGCACGCACAGCCCTGCCGGCCTTGCGTCTGCTGCAAGCACGCTGCTGGCAATTTCTTCCCGCAGTTGCCGCACCTCCTCTTCTATGGGCCGCCAGGCACGGGCAAGACGTCCACAGCGCTCGCCATCGCCCGGCAGCTCTACGGGTGCGCTTGGGCCCCATTGCCCCCAGCAGCAGCAGCAGCAGCAGCAGCACTATCGCTGTAGTCACACCATGACGTGGCCATGCACAATGGCCCCGCTGCAGGCCTGACCTGATGAAGACGCGCGTGCTGGAGCTCAACGCCAGCGACGAGCGCGGCATCCACGTGGTGCGGCAAAAGGTCAAGTCGTTTGCCGCCGGCGCGGTGGGCGCGCCCGCAGCGGGGTACCCCTGCCCGCCCTACAAGCTGCTCATCCTGGATGAGGCCGACTCAATGACGCAGGTGCGGTCCGCAGGTGCAGGTCCAGGTGCCAGGTGCTGCTTGCTGCATGGGCGGCCGGATGCGCGGGCAGGCAGGGAGAGAGAGAAGCGAGTGGCCAGTCAGCTTCAAGGCGGCGTGTGGTGGTATGCAGGACGCGCAAAACGCCTTGCGCCGCACCATGGAGACCTACTCCAAGGTGACGCGCTTCTGCTTCATCTGCAACTACGTGAGCCGCATCATTGAGCCGCTGGCATCACGCTGCGCCAAGTTCAGGTGGGTGTGGGGGAGCCTTGTAGCTTGCCAATGGGGCCAATGAGGCTGAGGTCACCAGCAGGGGATCAGCAGCAGTGCGCTTGGGGCGTGCTCGTGTAGGGCCAGGCAGCTTTTAGTGTGAGACCAGGTAGCTAGGTGGCTCTCAAGCGTCAGGCGAGCTTGGCACGTGCGCCACCGTTCGCAGGTTCAAGCCCCTGCACAGCAGCGTGATGAACGAGCGCGTGCGGCACATCTGCACCGAGGAGGGCCTGCAGGTCAGCGCCGAGGTGCTGCAGACGCTGGGCGGCGTGTCGGCGGGTGACCTGCGCCGCGCCATCACCACGCTGCAGAGCGCAGTCAGGCTCGTCGGGCCAAATGGGGTCACCAGGTGCGGCCTCTATCATGCACAGTGCGCACACAGTGCAACTTGCAGTGGCGCACCTTGGGTGCACGGTGGTGCGTGCTGGTGCGCCATTTCATGGGTGACGGAATGCGTGCACGTGTGCGAATCATCATCATCATCATCGCATGGCGTTCACGACAGGTGTCATGATGCTGCAGCCGTCACCAAAGATTGCCAGGCAGGCATCGTCAAGC
>QAXK01007551.1:0-11024 GCA_004335735.1 Chlorella sp. KRBP
CGTTGTCCGACTCCCGCCTCCCCCACCTCCTCCTCCTCCCCCGCCTCCTCCTCCTCCTCCTCCTCCTCCTCCCCCGCCCGCCACCCGGTCACCACGCCCACTCACAGGTGATCCCCAGCCGCCCCTATCCCCCTTGCCCTGCTCACTGGAAGCACGCACGCCCTGCTGCTGCTGCCAAGCGCGTGGGCTGTCCGTCCCCCGCCCACGCCCGCGCCCCGCCCCCGCACCACCACCTGGCACAACTACTTGCGCAGCTGCTGCTGCTGCTGCACCCACGGGCGCGGGTAGCTGCAGGGAAGCTGGCCCCAACACCGCTGCTCCATTGGCCCCCGCTGGCGGCAGCGAAAGAGCAGCCCCTCCTGTGTGTGCGCACGACCCACAAAACCGCGCGGCATGCAACTTGAGAGCGCGTGAGCACGCTGACAAGCACACGATCAAATGGACAACTCCGGTTGACGACCAGTGTGTGAAAGGGTTGCTGCGTGCACGTTGCGAGATTTGACGCACCGAGTGGCGTGCAGGCCCCACCATCACCTCAGCCCTCGTCTCTAAGCCCTCACCTGCTTCGGCACGCCTCCTCAGTCAGCAGCCTGTTCACCACGTCAACCTTAAGCCCTCAGCCCTCACCTGCGCTTGGCAAGCCTCTAACTCGGCCAGCAGCCCGGTCCACACCATTGCCAGCCAGGCCAGTAGCAGCAGGCACCGGGTGCCGCCCTCCTGCTCCTGCTCCGCCCTCCCTGTCCCCTCCCTCCTGCTCCTGCTCCTGATCCTGATCCTCCTGCCGATGCTGCTGTGCCTCCTTGCGCGCTCTCCGCCGGAGCGTGCCGACCTTGTACCTGATCTGCCGCGTCGACACAAAGCCTGCAGGGCACCAGAGCCACCGGCAAACAGCGTGCGAGGTTGCAGAAGCGCTGCTGCACACCCCGTGAAATCTTGATGATGCATCACACGCCACTCCACGTGATGGTGCAGGCCCTCAGTGAGTTGAGACTGTTGCCGGCACGCTTGAGTACGTCTGCCCCACAATCACCACTCCGCATCCTCTGCGATGCCTGGCTGAGGCCACATGATACGCAGACAAGGCTAAAGCCACCAAGACCTGCTGATAGCCCCAGTTTGGCTGCGCCCTAGCCCCTGCCCTGTGCCGCACCTCCAAGCACACGGTACAGGTGGTCCACATCCACCCCGCGCCCATACTGGTCGGCGCGGTCCATCTCCTCCTGCACCAGCGCGCTGGACGCCTTGTCCCACTTGGCCTTGGTAGGGTTCTTGCCCTTGTCCTTATCCTTGCTCTTGCTCTTGGACACCTTGGACACCTTGGACACCTTGCCGCCGCCCCCACTGGCGCTGACGCCCTTCTCACGCTTCACCTGCGCGATGAGGCTCAATTTTGCACGTGCTTGGACACCGCAGGGGTGTAGGACACCGCAAGGGTGTAGGACACTGCAAGGGTGTATGTATCAGATGTCATGCCACCTGCATCTTGTGTTGCATGTGGCCAGGCCATTCAAGCAGCGCCTCTCTCTCTGTGGTCCCCACTGAGGCTGGTGTCCATGTACAGATGTCCCAACAGCCTCACCTTGACCAAACCAGCGTCCTTCTCGCGCTTGAACTTGCGCTCTGCCTGTGGCCGCGGCGCCACCTCCACAACCTCGTCCTCGTCCTCTGCCGCCGCCGCCGCCGCCGCAGCTGGTGCGTCGTCCTCCTCCTCAGCCGCCACTGCTGCTTTCTGCTTGTTTGGTTGCTTCTTCTTGTTAGCTGTGGGATCGCCTGCATCAGGCTTGTGGCCCGCCGCACCGTCCCCCTCCTGCTCCTCCTGCTCCTGCGGCTGCTGCAGCCTTTTCTTCTTCTGCTTTGCAGTGTTGGGCTCAGCAGCACGCTGCGCTTCCTCGTCCTCCACCTCCTCCTGCTGCTGCTGCTGCTCCCGCTGCCGCTTCTTCTTGCCCTTGCGCGGCCGTTGCTCATCTGCCTGTGCTGCTGCTGGGGGCGCAGGTGGGCCCCCTGAAGATGAAGGCGCGCCGCCCGTGTTGGCGGGCCCGCTGCCAGGCTTGCGGATGGCCGTGACAGAGTCCAGCATGGCCCGTAGGACCGTCTCCTCGCATGAGATGATGGCGTCTGCTAGCCAGCCCTCACGGCACTGCTGCCGGAGCTCGGAGAGTGCGCTGAGCACGTCGGCGGGGCGCAGGCGCTTCCTGCGCTGCAGCTTGGCCGTCACCTTGCCGCCGTCCTTGCGCTTGACCTTGCTGCTGGGGCTGGCGAGGTGCTTGCTGCTGCTGGCGGAGGGCGTCCGCTTCTTGCTGTGGCCCCGGGTGTGCTGCTGCTGCTCCTCCCCGCTGCTGCTGCTGCTGCTGGAGGCGCTGCTGCTGCTGGAGGCGCTGCTGCTGGAAGACGACGGCGAGGAGGAGCTGCTGTCGGATGAGCTACTGCTGCGCGCCATGGCGCCGGCTCCGCCTGCGCGCCGCCACACCCACGCCTGTTGTGGCTCTGGATCAGGCCCTGCGCATGCGGCTGCGTTGCTGTTCCTAAAGGGGAGCTGATGGCACTTCCTGCGGCTCTGCACCACCGCTGCCAAGCACGAACTTCGATCGAGCGCGACAGCCACGCACAGCTCTCGGCCACGGGATTGCAAACCGGAGGAGCAAACGGCGCTACGAATGGATTGAAGCGCACGCGAGTCGCCACGCAGCAGCCACGACGCAAATTTCACCAGGACGGCCACAAAGAGAGGAACACGCAGAGAGGACTGAGTGTTCAGTCCTCAATCTT
The DNA here is from genome assembly GCA_004335735.1 of Chlorella sp. KRBP. NCBI lineage: Eukaryota > Viridiplantae > Chlorophyta > Trebouxiophyceae > Chlorellales > Chlorellaceae > Chlorella > Chlorella sp. KRBP. The sequence goes on from QAXK01007551.1 coordinate 2,767, forward strand.
CTCGGACATGCCCTGCCACGACTCCCACTTCGGCAGGCCGTCCTTTACGTCCATGATTCGCTTGCTGTACCTGCGACATCATCCACGCACCGCCGCAGCAGGATGAGGCCTCAAGGTGTGAGAGCAAGTCAAGTGAGCATTACTGCCAGGCGATGCGGGCAATCTGGCACGGCGTGCGCACCAGCTGTGGCTGGTGGGCTTGGGCAGGCCAGCGGGCAGGCCTTCCTCCTCGGCCAGGTTGAAGAGGGTCACGGGGAACACCCTGCAGGTGAGTGGGCGCGTGAACGAATGAGAGAGGGGCCGCGTGAGAGGGGGAGTGGGCAGCACGAGTAGGGGCTCCGCGGCCATCCCACGCCAGCCCAGGAGACGGCGCACAGGCCCAGAGCAGACTGCAGGCGCCCTCCACGGCCACACTCACCATCCCCAGTCGCCCGCCTCGGCCATCTTCCACTTGGTGGCCACAGGCGTGTGGCAGGCGGCGCAGCGCATGCGCACGGTGCTGTGGGTGGGCAGCGTGCGGGTGTCCTCGCTGACCTCGCCCTCCAGAGTGAAGCCGTGGCCCGGCTTCGACTCGGTCAGGCTCAGCTCCACCGTGACCTGCGTAGCGCCACAAGGGGAAGGAAATCCAGGATGCCGCTGGGCACGCTGCGCCGGCGCCCGGGGCCACGCTGCTGGCAATTGGGCCGGAACTGGCCCGCATTGGCTCCCCTACACTACACACAACGAAGCTAGCTGCTCCACGGGTGCTGAGCAGCGGCCAAAGGAGCAAAAGTGACGCAGCACGGCGCAGCAGCCCACCACGCTCACCGGAGCGCAGTAGAAGCGTCGGCAGGAGAAGCAGTGACAGTAGCCGCACTTGAGCTCCTGCCCCTCGCGCGGGTCCAGCGTCACGGCGATCTTCCCGCACGGGCACTTGCCCACGAAGGCCTGCACAGAGTCTGCAGCGGGCTTCTCGCTGGTGGTGGTGGCCATCGCGTGCTGTGTGTGAGTGTATGTGCTTGCGTGTGGGCTGTCTGCCCAACGAGTGCGTGCGGAATGGCCGTTGACGCGGCGCATGGCCGTGGCCACGGTCGGAGCCGCTCGCTCCACAAACTCCAAGATGCAGCAGTCAGCGCCAGTGGCCACCCTGCTGGCCCAGCAGCCCCCGCAGCAGCCCCAGACCGCTCCTGCTGCAGCGCCTCCTCCAGCCCCCCTGAGAGCAGCGCCCGCGGACAGGACTGCAGCCGAGGCGCGCGCGCACAAGCGGCAGGTCGAGCACCTCAACGAGGATGCCAAGCGCCTGTGCTCAGTGGACCCGCGCTCGCGCTTCAGGAGCCTGCAGGATGCAGTCGATCGCCTCCTGCCTTACCACGTACGCGCTCTGCTGATGATGAGCACCACAAGGGCACTAGAGCGGTGCTGCCAGCGTGCACATGCCTTCTGAGTGGTGTGCTGTGCCTGGGGGCGCAGCTGTTGGACGGCCTGGAGCCGGACGCGGCGGACCTGGAGGAGCTGCAGGGCGTGCACGAGCCAGAGCTGGTCATGAGCCGCTCGCAGCTCGTGGCGCAACACGTGAGCATGGCGCAGCGCGGGCGCCTGCCTGCCTGGGTGGTGGGGCCGGCTCCGCAGCGTGCACGAGCGGCGTGCCCACGCGGCCTGGCGTGCACTGCACAGTGATCCAACGCTCTGGATCCCACATCCATGCCATCCCACAGGCCTATCAGAGCTCCATGGTCACCGCCAAGAGCGTGGACACCATCCGCATGCGCATCGACAGCGCCTTCCAAAAGTACTCTCAGCTGGGCGTGCCGCTGCCCGAGGACAGGCTCATCAGCGCACGCATCCTGCAGCAGGTGGGTTTACTCTGGTGGCTCGCTACGGGGCTATGGGGACTCCCTTGGGCGGCTCGTAAGTACCGCTGGCACGCATGGCGTGTGCGGCACCGCATGCGACATGAGACGACCACCACCATACACCGCCACCACACCACATTTTGTGCAGGACGCACGGGACCAGTTAGACCGTGAGCGGCGCAAGCCCACAGAGTACCGCACGCCCGAGCGGCCCGAGGAGGTGGAGCTCATGGTGGAGGACGAGCAGCCACCTGTGGAGGTCGGCGCGGCGGCGGGGGCGGGCGTGGCAGTGGGGACGGCGGAGGGTGGGGCGGCGCAGGCGGTGGGCGCGGAGCAGGCGGGTGGGCAGGTGGCTGCGGAGGACGACGAGAGTATACGGGCTTCACAAGAACCTGGCGAGGAGGGAGAACCAGAAGACGAGGTGCGAGATGCTGCAGGGGATGTTGGATTGTGTGCGCTTGCAAACGGGGCGGCCCAGCCGCGGTTTGTGTGCATGGCTGCGGGGACAGCAGTCATCTCGGTGGCACGAGCTCAGGTTGCCCACCCACACCGTGTGCGGGCGGGGCGGTGCACGCAGGGAGAGGCACAGGAGGGCGAGGAGGACGAGGAGGCAGGCGAGGGAGAGGAGGGCGAGGGAGAGGAGGACGACGAAGGCGCGGTGGGCATGAGCGACGACATTGAGGGGCTAGGGGATGAGGATGCGGCGGCGGAGGGCGAGGAGATCCCGTCCGAGCTGCTTGTTGGGGAGGGCGAGGAGGAGGTGGCGGAAGGGGAGGAGGAGCCGCAGGCGGTGCTGCCGGCTGTGTCGGAGGAGGAGGAGGGCGCGGGTGCCACGGCGGCCGAGGACGGGTACGAGGAGGAGGTGTCGCTCAGCGAGGAGGAGGGGGGACCGGCCGAGGATGACGGGCAGGGCGGCGGGGACGACGGCACCATGGACACGTCTTGATGGTGTGGCCTCTGGTTTTGTGTTTTTGCGTGCGCCCTCGTGGCGCACCCATGCGAGTGCCCGGTGCGCACCCGTGCATGCGTTGCAAGTGGCAGGTTGCTCTGGGTTGCAGGAGGCAGACACAGTCCCAGCAGCAGCCCTTGCAGCGCCGGAGGGAGCCGCGCGAGGAGAAGATTCCAAAGTCGTGAAGGCGCCCGGCCGCCTTAGCAGCGCCAAGATGGTGAGCGTAGCTCGTTCAGGTGCAGCATTATGAGCTGAAGCTGCTGCGCTCTCTCGGGCCCGTTCGCTTTCAGTGCAACACGCAACACGCAACACGCCATTGCGGGGGCTCTGCTTGCGCGCAGGACGCCATGCGGGCGATGCTCGACGAGCTGATGGGCAAGGAGCGCAACGTGCCGCTGGCCGAGCGCAAGGAGAAGGCGGTGCGGTGGGACGATCCTTCGGTGTGCAAGTACCAGCTCTGCGGCGTCTGCCCCAGCAAGCTGTTCAAGAACACCAAGAGCGACCTAGGTGCGTGGTGCTGCTGCTGGCCGCGGGCGCATGTGCGCTGAGCTCTCCACGAGAAGATCTCTTCCTCGTCTGGTTCTGCGCAGGCCCGTGCGAGTTCGAGGTGCACGACGACCACCTGGACTGGCCGACCATCCTGGAGAACTACCAGCGCGCCGAGCCACGCGACATCGAGAGGTGCGACCACTTGTGGCACGCACAGAAGAGAGGAGAGCCAGCAGCAGCAGCAGTGGGTGTGCCAGTATGCAGTGGGTGGCAAACACATGCAAACGCAGGAACGAGCGGTACCTGATGCGCTACATGGACGGGCTCATCCGCGAGATGGACCGCAAGATTGCCAAGAACAAGGACCGCGCTGAGAAGGAGAGCGCGCCAAAGGACCTGCTGCAGGCGGACCGCGACCGCCTGGCGGACCTCAAGGCCCGCGCCAAGGGTGCGTGTGCCGGCTGTGGGTGATGGGGGCACGCCTGCGCACGCACGTGTTGGGCGGGTACTCACTTCACACGGCCGCAGAGCGCTTCATGAGCTGCCTCATCTGCTGCGCAGGTGGGCTCTGCTGCTGCTGGGGCTGCGCACAACCTGTGAACCTACCTGTGTCGTGTGCTTGCCACCCCTTCCACTCACGCACACGCAGACGCGCTGGAGCGTGCCGAGCACCTAGCTTCTGAGGGGGAGGTGGACCAGGCGCAGCAGCTGCAGGCGCAGGCCGAGGCGTACAACAAGCAGCACGACGAGATGCTGTCGCGCCTCACGGCGCCCGACAAGACCATGTCGGTGTGCGACATTTGCGGCGTCTTCATGAACTCAACAGACAACGAGCAGCGCAGGAGGGTGAGCGCTTGTGCTCAGTAGGGTGGGGGGAAGGCGGGACAGCGAGCAGCGCAGGAGGGTGAGTGCTTGTGCTCTTCAGGGTGGGGGGGAGGCATGACAGCGAGCAGTGCAGGAGCGTGAGCGCTTGTGCTCTGTAGGGTGGGGGAAATGGCATGATAGCGAGCAGTGGGGTAAGCGGCTTGCAGCACGTGCTGGTGGCACCTGGGGAGAGCAGGTGGCGACGGCAGCAGATTGGCGCGGGGCAGCAGGTGCACAGTTGCGCACGGTGGGCCAGTGACTGCGACACGAAGGCGGTGCTTGGTGTGAGTCTCGTGCCATGACCGCCATCTGCGCGATGCGCTACTCCCCTTGTGTGCGCAGGAGCACTTGGAGGGCAAGCAGTACCTTGGTTGGAAGGCCATCCGCGAGAAGATGAAGGAGCTGACTGACAAGTACGGCGCGGCGGGGGGCCTGGCGCTGCCTCCACCTCCACCCATGGGCGGCTCAGGGGGGCGCGAACGGGACTACCGGGGAGGAGGTGACAGGGGCGAGCGGGACTACCCTCGGGGGGAACCAGGTGGCGACAGGGACAGGTGAGGTGCCTTGGGTGGTGGTAGGGGGGCAGGGCAGGTGGACAGTAATGGAAAGTGAAGGAGGGAGGGCTGCAGGGAAGGACAGGACAGTTGCGGGGCAGCTGTGGCAGTCAGGCCACCCCACACTCCGCAAGCGTGCACGTGGTAGATGCGAGTGTTGGTGGTGTGCGTGTGCGTGTGCGTGTGGGTGTGATGCCGCAGGGGGTATGGAGGGCGTGGGCCTCCTGATCACCGGGATCGGGACCGAGGACGTGGTGGCTACGACCGGGACCGGGGGTACGACCGGGACAGGTGTGTAGGGTGGGGGCTGGCAGGGAGCAGGGCTTGCAGGGAGGGTTGAGGTTCGACCGGGACAGGTGCGTGGGGGGGCTGGCAGGGAGGAGGGTTGGGGCAGTAGGAGTGGGACAGGAGTGCACTCGTGGGGCCCTTGGACGGGGAGGGTCATTGGAGCCTCGGTTTCGGTGCATGGATGGAGGCCGTGTGCGCGCTCATCAGAGTCAGCGCCGCGTGGGTGTGTGTTGAGTTTTGCATCTCATGCGGCCATCTCTGGCAAGCGGATGAGCATGCAGTGTGTGCCACCATTGCTGCTGCGTGCAGGGAGCGGGACCGGTATGATCGGGACCGCAACGACAGGGACCGTGAGAGGTGCGCCACATAGCAGCAAGAGCCGGGGTGGGCAAACTAGAGGCGGGCAGGTGGCAGCATGGGGTGACTGAATGGACCTGTGCACCCTCGCTTGCTCGCTTGCTCAGCTCCGTCACTGGTGCCGCAGTCCCGGTGGTGTTCTTACACCTGACCCTGGCCGGCCCCTCACGTCTACTCCTTATGCTGCTGCTGCTAATGCGTTGCGATGTGTAGGGACCGGTACGACGGCCGCGGCGGGCGTGAGCGTGAGCGTGAGCGGGACGCCGGCGGGGACAGAGATGAGTACGACCGCGCAGGGAGGTACCGCGACGATAGGGTAAGTGGTGGGTAGCGGGGGGGCCCACCACACGGTGTGCTGCAGTGCCCGGTGAGTCGCCTGCCCTCTCGCTAATATACTGTATGCGGTATACGCACGCGCTCCACGCACGCACGCGGCTCTTCTGGCACGCACAGCGTGGCTTGCTGTCTCGCCCTCCAAGCGGCAAGCAGCGCCACCTGGGCGCGCGTCACCTTGGCAGCACTTTTGTAGTGAGGTGTGATGGCCTGCGAAGTGACTCGGGGGCTGCTGTGGGTGAGGTAAGACGCATGCCGTCCCCCCCAGGCAAGTTTGTGCAGGGTTGGTATGACGGCAGGTGGCAGTGCAGGGCCGCGGCTCTGGCAGCAACAAAGGCGTGACTGGCCAGAAGGAGGAGGTGCGTGTCTGCTCACTTCGCTGCTGCCCCCTCGGCGCTCTGCCGCCCTGTGGCGCCCTCCCCCCGCGCCCTCACCCACCGCAGGAACGTCGGCGCTACTAGGAGGCGCTACAGCGCTGCATATCCCACCGGCACCATCATCCCTCTTCCTCGCCCCGTCACCCCGGTGTGTCGCTGCTGGCTCTTGGCACACCACACTACACCGCCTGCACCCTACAGCAGCTGCACCCAAGCCCTTCCTTCAGCAGCACACCTCTCCATCCCGGTGTGTGGCGCATCCGTTACAGCAGCAGCGGCCGGCCCCGTTACGCTCCGCTCCAATCACTCCCGGTGTGTCGTTGCCGTTGTGGCCATACCGATGGCAGCTGCACCAGCCCCATCAACCGTCAACTGCCGCCTACCTTCTCCATCCCGGTGTGTCTCTCAGCATCCAGCCTGTGGTTCAAGGCGCACTCTGTGCCTAAGCAGCAGGAGCCAGCTGTCAGCGGAAGGCTCACCGGCACCCTCAGCTAAGTGGTCGTAGCACTTGGTGGCTCGCCTTCTGGTGCCTTGGTGGGGACGACGCTGCGGAGCCACGGGAACGCAGCTATGCCAGGCAAGCGGGACGCATTTCATTGATGATGATCTTGTGAGGCTTTGTGTTTTGCGCTTCCTTTCTGGCCATGGTGGCAAGCGCAAGAGAGATATGTAGACAGATGCAGCACGTCTGCCGTTTGCGGCATGTTGCTCCTGCTGCCGCTCGTCTGCACGTGTGTGGAATGGCGACTGCAACATTGCATGCGAAGCGGCGACGTGAGAAATGGAGGAGACGGGAAAGCTGCTGGGCTACTACTCGCTGTGCGGCTCTCAGCTGCTGTCGACGTGTGCAGTGCACCCGCCCACTCGCACGCGCGCCACCACACCGCCGCGTGAGGTGTCCCGCTGAGGCCACCAGTTGGGCCACTGAGAGTGTCCTACTGTCCTGTAAGTCTGCGCCCCACGCAGCCTGCCTCCGATTATCGTATCTTGTCATCGCCGGTGCCAACGATCGATGGTCCTGCACAACGTCCACAAGAGCGAGGGCAGAAGAACATCAGCGCAGAACACTCGCATTAACAGCAGCCAATGAGCGCACACCGTCAGCCTTCGCACAGCAGCAATCGCACATCAAGCCACTCGCAAAGTCGCGTCGCCAAGAGGACGCACCGCAACATCCAGCTGCAGCAGCAGGCAGCAAGCAGCATGACCGTGCGCAAGTTCCACGCGGGCGAGCTCCTTGCCCAGGTGAGGAGCTGCAGCAGTGCGCGTGGAGCCGATGCGGGGACGCCCGCGCCATCCCGCACTGCGAACTGAAACCATCCATTGGCCTGCAACCCACTTACTCTACACGCATGCCTCCCCTGCGCAGGAGCTGGCCGGGCTGCGTGAGCATGTGGAGGAGAGCGGGATGGAGGACTTTGTTCGCCAGTCCATGCCCGTGCAGCACCAGAACTTCTTCCAGTCGCAGCCCATCGTGTATGTGGGCAGCATGGACAAGCATCAGAGGCTGTGGGCCTCGGCCGTGGTGGGGCGCCCCGGGTTTGTGTCGGCGGTGGACGGGGAGCGCCTCGTCATGGCGCCGCTCAGAATCGTGCACGGAGGTGAGTCTTGTCGCACTGTTTTGCCCTTGGCTAGCCAGTGCAGCAATCACACGTAATGGTGTGGCACCTCATCCCTTGTCCTCCCTCACCTTGTGGCGCCTTGTTCGCATCCGCCTGCCCCTGCAGACCCTCTGGCGGACAACCTGCACATGAGGGCGCCACTGGGGGCCCTTGGCCTCGAGGCGCACACGCGGCGGCGCAACCGCCTCAACATGCACGTGGCACGCGTGCGGCCCCACCCCGCCCACCAGGGGGGCCCTGCGGACGCGCCAGTGCCACTCGAGGTCACGCTGGGCGTGGAGCTAAGCTTTGGTAACTGCCCCAAGGTGAGTAAAGGTGGATGTGATGACGTTGGTGCTAGTGGCTCCTGGCATCATGCAATGTGGGGGTCATTGGCGAGGGGCTGACCTGTGGATGCAGCCTTTGCCTCACGTCAGCGCCTCACGTCAGCCGTGTGCTGCTTGTGTGTGCTGAGTTTTACATCTGGTACAGCCATGCTGGCAAGCAGATACCAATAAAGTGTGCGTGTGTACTGCCTTTGCTACCACGCAGTACATCCAAGCGCGCCACCTGGTGTTTGACTGGGAGGCGGTGGAGCAGCGCCTGGGCCGCCC
>QAXK01007552.1:0-15285 GCA_004335735.1 Chlorella sp. KRBP
CGGCAACTTCACCAAGGTGGTGCAGCGGCTGCCGGTGCGGATATCGATCAATGAAGGTCAGACGCTGGCCGCACAGCTGCGGCCCGGCATGTCGGTGATCGTGCGGGTAGATACCCGGTCCAAGCCGATGGACTAGGGTGCAGGCTGCTGACTGCCTTCACCCCATTGATCCGCTACCGTTGCGGATCTGGATCAGGATCGCTGGAAGACGATGAAATTTACGACACTGGCCAGGCGGGCGGCCAAGGACACGCTGGAAGCGGAAGATCTGATCGCCTTCGTGCAGGAGCACGGCGCCGAAGGTGGCAAGGAAATTGAGCGGCTGCGGATACTGCACGGTTGGCCGGATGATGGCCTGCTGGGCGATGGTAGCCGGGTCGTACCGTTCGGCGGCTGGGCCAAGGCCTGCACCGCCTGGGGACGCCAGGGCGTGGAAGGCCTGCGCGATATGCTGGGGGACCCCCAGCTGGCAGTGTTCGCGCTCGGCACACTGGCCGATGTGAGTGGCCCCGCCGCCATTGCCGTCCTGCTGGACTTTGCCGAACGCGCTGACTGGTCGCGTGCGGGCACACCGCGTGATCTGCCCTGCCAGGCGCTTTACTGCCTCAATACCGCGCTTTCAGGGAAGACCGGCGTTGAGGTTACACCCGGCATGCAGGCGTCGATGCTGCGTATCGCCAAGCTCATCTGGGACGCCAGGGTGCCCAATGTGCATTTCCTGGCGCAGGCACTGTATTTCGTGCGCCATGCCGACCCGGTACCAGCGCTCGCCTGGGTCGAGCAGTTGCGGGTGGACGACCCTGTACTGGTCGACGCACAGCGCAGCGTCCTGAAGCGTCTGAAAGAGCACGCCGCCCGGGACTGAGCGTGCGGCTCAGTCCGGGTATGCGCCGCGACTCAGCCCGCGCAGAGCGCGCAGAGCCCGTGCACTTCCAGGGTCTGCGCCTGCGGCTGGAAGCCCAGCTCCTTGGCGCGCTTCTCCAACTGGGTGACGATCTCGCGGTCTTCCAGCTCCACCGCGCTGTGGCAGCTGTTGCAGATCAGGAACGGCACCGAGTGCGCGGCACTGCTGGGATGGTGGCAGGCCACGAAGGCATTGACCGATTCCAGCTTGTGCACGAAGCCATTGGCCATCAGGAAGTCCAGCGCACGGTAAACGGTGGGCGGGGCATCAGCGCCCACGCCCTTGCCGTTGCGCACCCATTCCAGCAGTTCATAGGCCTTGACCGGCTTGCCGGCCTCGGCGATCAGCTTCAGCACATTGGCGCGGATCGGGGTCAGGCGCAGCCCGCGTTCGCGCGAGACACGCTCGACCACCGCCACGAAATCCGATGCGTCGTGGACGTGGTGGTGCGGGGCGGTACAGGCAGTGGCGGTCTTGGCGGGCATGCGTGTTCTCCGGTTCGGGCCTGGCAAGGATGCCTCAGGCCGTTGCTACCTTGGTGATGGCCACATCAATGCGTTTCAAGGCCTGCTCGCGGCCGGCCAGGTAAACGGTATGGGAAATGTCAGGACTGACCTGGGTGCCGGTGATGGCCACGCGCAGCGGCTGGGCCACCTTGCCCATGCCGATTTCCAACGCTGCGGCCGCGTCGTGCAGGGCGACGCCCACCGACTCGGCGGTCCATTCCGGCAGGGCGGCCAGCAGCTCGCGGGCCTTGCCCAGCGCCACTTCGGCACCGGCCTTGAAGTGCTTGGCCACCGCCGCTTCGTCGTACTCGGTCAGCGGCTGGTACCAGACCACCGCCTTCTCGGCCATTTCCTTCAGGGTCTGCACGCGTTCACGCAGGGCGATCACCACGTCCTCCGGGGCGGGACCGGCAGCCACGTCCAGGCCCAGCTTCTGCAGCTGGTAGACCAGGTGCGGCACGATCGCGGACACATCCTCGGTCTTCAGGAAGTGCTGGTTGACCCAGCCCAGCTTGGCCATGTCCAGGCGCGAGGCCTTGGAATTGCAGTCCTTCACGTCGAACAGGTCGATCAGCTCCTGGCGGCTGAACAGCTCCTGGTCACCGTGCGACCAGCCCAGGCGGGCCAGGTAGCTCAGCAGCGCGTCCGGCAGGTAGCCGGCGTCCTTGTACTGCATCACGTCGGCCGCGCCGGTGCGCTTGGACAGCTTGGCGCCCTGCTCGTCCAGGATCATCGGCATGTGGCCGAACCTCGGCACCGGCGCGCCGATGCCTTCGTACAGGTTGATCTGGCGCGGGGTGTTGTTGATGTGGTCGTCGCCGCGGATGACCTCGGTGATGCCCATGTCCCAGTCGTCCACCACCACCGCGAAGTTGTAGGTGGGGTAGCCGTCCGGGCGGAAGATGACCATGTCATCCAGCTCGCTGTTGGCGATCTCGATGCGGCCCTTGATCAGGTCGTCGAACACCACCGTGCCTTGCAGCGGGTTCTTGAAGCGGATGACGCGGTTCGGGTCGTCCTTGCGCGGCAGGCCCAGTTCGCGTGCAGCGCCGTTGTAGCGCGGCTTTTCCTGCCTGGCCATGGCGGCCTCGCGCATCGCATCCAGCTCTTCGCGGGTCTCATAGGCGTAGTACGCCTTGCCGTCGGCCACCAGCTGCTCGGCCACTTCCAGGTAACGGGCGACGCGGTCGGTCTGGTAGATCGGGCCTTCGTCATAGTCCAGGCCCAGCCACTCCATCGCCTCCAGGATCGCGTCGATCGCGCCCTGGGTGCTGCGTTCACGGTCGGTGTCCTCGATGCGCAGCACGAACTCGCCGCCACGGTGGCGGGCCTCCAGCCAGCAGTACAGCGCGGTGCGGGCACCGCCGATGTGCAGGTAACCGGTGGGGCTGGGGGCGAAGCGGGTGCGGCAGGTCATGGACGGCTCGAGGAACGGGAATCCCCCGATTTTACCAGCCCGCCGCCCCCGACGGAAAAAGGGGACGGAGGGGATTAAGTCGCGATTGCCCAGCCGCTGGGCCTGCAACCGGGAAACGGAGGGGAGAAACGACTTAATCCCCTCCGTCCCCTTTTACGGTTCTACCTTGCGCGGGAAGGACTGCTCGCGCATCGCGGCGTTATAGGCGAACGAGGCGACGATGGCTGCGGCCTGCTTCAGGTCTTCCGGTTCGGCGTGGTCCCAGGTGTCCAGGTGGCTGTGATGGACATTGGTGAAGTAGTCCAGCCGGTCCTGGATGAACTGGAAGCCCGGCAGGCCGATGCGGTCGAAGCTGATGTGGTCGGTGCTGCCGGTGTTGCGGGTGGCCACGGTGGTAGCGCCCACGTCATGGAACGGGGCCAGCCAGGCTTCGAAGATCGGCATCGCCGCCAGGTTTTCCTGTGCATAGATGCCACGGAAGCGGCCAGAGCCGTTGTCCATGTTGAAGTAGACCTGGAATTTGCCGTAGTCGCGGGTCTTCTGCAGCGCGCCGGTTGGTTCGCGCAGCGAGGCCGGCAGCGCCTTCTGCGCCGGGTCGGTGGGTTCCGGGAAACGGCCGAAGTGCTTGGCCACATAGGCCTGCGAGCCGATCAGGCCCTGTTCCTCGCCGCTCCACAGCGCCACGCGGATGGTGCGCTTGGGCTTGGCGCCGGTGGCCTTGAGGATGCGCATCGCTTCCATCATCACCGCCACGCCGGCCGCGTTGTCGGCCGCACCGGTACCACTGTGCCAGGAATCCAGGTGTGCGCCGATCATCACCACTTCATCGGGCTTGCTGCTGCCACGGATCTCGGCCAGCGTGTTGTAGCCGGGCTGGTCGGCCTCGTCGGTGAAGCGCGCAGCCACATCCACGCGCAGGCGCACGGTCTGCTTGGCCTCCAGCGCGCGCACCAGCGGATTGAAGTGCTCGCTGATCATCGCCAGCTCGGGAATGCCCACCGACTCACCCGCCTTGCGCGAGCCGCCGCCGGCAACGCGGATGATGCCGTTGTCCCAGCTGCTGATGCTGATCGAGGCCAGCGCGCCTTCTTCCACGAAGAACGCATTGACCCTGGTCGCCAGCTGCTGGCGTTCCTGGTATTCCTTGACCCGCTTCGCACGCTCGGCGGTGGCGTCCTTGTCCTTGGGCAGGGTGAACTCCTGCAGGCCCTCCAGCGAGGTGGCGTCGTGGCGGTGCGAATCCGCCTCGGTGCCGCGCTTGTACTCGCGCGCCTCGCCCAGCAGCAGGATCTTGCCGCGCAGCTTGCCGCGGTACTTCTCGATGTCCTCGGGCTTCTTGATCTCGACCTGCACCAGTTCGCCTTCGACCGGACCCTGGGTACCCGGTGTCCAGGCCTTCGGCAGCGCGTGCAGCGGCTGGATGCGGTCACCCAGCATTTCCACGCTGGCCGAAGTGAACTCCCAGCCGCGCCCGAAGTCGTCGAAGGCTTCGTCGTGGACGTTGTCCAGCTTCCATTCGTTGAACTTGCCGCGGGTCCAGGCATTGGCGCGGCCCATCGCCGGCGAGTTGGTCAGGCGCGGGCCGATGCGTTCGGTGAGGTAGCTGAAGGTGTCCATCACCTGCGAACGATGGAAGGCCTCCTGGCGGATGCGGCTGACCATGTCCAGGTCCACCGGCTCGCGCTGCTGCGCGCCTGCATTGCCACCCATCGCCAGCGCTGCGGCCAGCATGCCCCACTTCAACACATCGCACCCCTGCCCTTCGGCTCGATCATCAACCCATCGAGTCTAGCCAGCAGGGGCGCGCCGATACCGTCCCATCGGTCATGGACAGCGACAGTAGATCCAGGCCATGCGTGGATGAACAACCGAATCACCCACTCCATCCCAGCCACAACTGCGCCCGTTCCGGCAGCAGCAGCAACCAGTGCCGCCGGTCGATGCTGCTGCAGCCGTACACCGCCGCATGCGCGGGCCAGTCCTCGGGCAGGCCGCCGATGCCGATCTCGGCCAGCGCCTCCGCCCCGGCCTTCCATGGCCGGTAGCGCGGCACCCGGCCAGCCAGCGCGCCGCGTCCCTGCCGCGCGCCGTGCAGCCAGGCCAGTCCCTGGCCCTGCAATCCCTCGCAGGTCACCGCTGCCAGCTGGAAGCGGACCAGACCGGGGGCGATCCGTGCCCCGGGCAGGGCCGCCAGCACGCCATGTGCCTGCAGCAGTGCATCCACTTCCAGCAGGGCCGGAATGCCCTGCCGTGCCCGTTGCCGCAATCCCTGGCGCCAGCTCATGGCGTACTCCTTACTTCAGTTCCGCGCCAAGCGCGTACCAGTCGACCCGGCGGGTCACCCACATCGCCAGCGCCAGGATCACGAACAGCAGCAGCGAACCCATCAGCAGCGCGTTGTTCTCCGACACCAGCAGGCCATACAGCGCGCCATACAACACGGTCAGCAGCGCAGCGAAGCCGAGGCCGCGCTTCCAGTGGCCCAGCACGTTGGCCAGGTACACCGCCTGCAGGCCGATACAGGCCACCGCAGAAACCAGGTAGGCCTTCCAGAACGCGATGTGCTCGGACAGGCTGATCAGCAGCAGGAAGAAGATCGCCAGCGCCAGGCCCACCATGAGGTACTGCAGCGGGTGGATGCGCAGTGACCTGATCAGCTCGAACAGGATGAAGCCGACGAAGGTGAGCAGCACGAACAGCACGCCGTATTTCGAGGCACGGTCGGCCTGGGTGTAGGCATCGACCGGATCAACCAGCGACACCGTCACCGCCTGCGACTCGACCGCACCATCATTGCGCAGCTGTCGTTGTGCATCGGAGGCCAGCGAGGACACCGCCCAGCGCGCATCGAAGCCCTGTGCGTCGACACGGCGCTCGTTGGGCAGGAACGCACCGCTGAACGACGGATGCGGCCAGCTCGAACGCAGTGCGATCTTGGTGTCATCGCCCACCGGCACCACCGACAGCATGCGGCTGCCATCCAGGCGCAGCTCGAGTTCGACGGTGCTGGCAGCCAGCGTACCGCCCTGTTCCGCGGCGAAACCGGCCACCGGCGCATGCAGGCCTCGCCCCACCTCGCTGGCCGCACCAACCCCCGGCAGCAGGCGCAGCTGCTTGCCATCCACGCGCAGGTTCGGCGTACCGACCAGACCACGCACATCGGAAATGCCCACCGCCACATACGGCTGGCCGTAGCTGCGGCCGGCCTTCACCGGATAGTCGTCTGCAGCGAACGTCGCCTTCATCTGGCCGTTCCAGCTGTATACCGGCACCTTGAACAGGCCGACCTCACGCTGGCTCGGCAGCATCTCGCCGCCCACCTCCAGCGACGCCGGCATCTGCAGCCAGTGCCCCTCGGTGACCTGCACCTCGGTCTTCTTGACGCCCAGCGGGTCGACCAGTTCAACCTGCTTGCGTTCCACCCACGGCACCACCCGCACCGGGCCCACCAGCTGCTGTGCACCGGCGCGGCTGTCGGCCACCCGTGAGAAGGCCTCGTCGCGGTACGCGCTACGTTCGTTGATGACCCCGCGGATCATCGTCAGCGGCACCAGCAGCAGCAGGATCAGCCCGCCGACAATGGCGAACCGCAGCAGCATCTTCAGGGATTTCATGGTCCATCCTCGTTGGAGAGGGCTGCAGGATGGACCGCCGCAGTGAGCAGGGTTTGTGGCGAATTTGAAGCGAGTGTGAAGTCAGCGGCGCGGGCGCTGGCCCGGCGCACTCAACGGCAGCCACAGGCTGGCCACGGTGCCGCCGCCCTCGCGGATATCCACGCTGGCACGCCCATCATGCAGGCGCGCGACCTCCTGCACGAAGGGCAGGCCCAGGCCGGAGCTGCGACGCCCGCTGCCGGGCCGCGCCAGCGAATAGAAGCGTTCGAACACCCGCTCACGCGCGTAGTCGGGAATGCCGGCGCCACGGTCGGCCACCTGCAGGCGCACACCCTGCCCGTCCACCTCGGCCTGCAGCGCGATCTCCGCGCCGGCTGGCGAGAAGGCAATCGCGTTGTCGATCAGGTTGTGCAGTGCCTGCCGCAGCAGGTAGCCGTCGCCTTGCACCCGCAGGTCGGGCACGTTGCCGATGCGGACCTGCACGCCGGCCGCCTGCGCACGCACCTGTGCGGCGGCCGCCGCATCGGCCAGCAATGCCGGCAGCGCGATCGGATCGCGGGTCTGCAGCCAGCCGTGCTGTTCCACTTCGGCCAGCGCCAGCAGCTTGTCGATGGTCTCGGTCAGCCGCTCCTGCTGGTCGACGATGCTGCGCGCGAAATGCACGCGATCGGCTTCCGGCAGCGGCTCCTGCAGCAGTTCGGCGGCACCGCGGATCGCCGCCAGCGGGCTCTTCATCTCGTGCGTCAGCGACTGCACGTACTGCTCGACGTAGGCCTTGCCCTCCAGCTTGCGGCGCATCGTTTCCAGCGCCTGGCCGAGATCGCCGATCTCGTCGCGACGGCGCCGTGGTGGTGGCACCGGTTCGCCCGCGCTGACCGCGCGTGCATAGCGGCTGAGCTGACCGAGGCCCGTGGTCAGCCACATCGTCACCAGCACGCCGACCAGCGCCGACAGCCCAATCAGCCACGCACCGCGCTCGATGATGGCGCGCTGGCTGGCGGCGATGAACGGATCGATGCTGCGGTTGGGCTGGGCCAGGCTGAGCACGCCGATCAGCGTGCGGCCGTCGGCCGGGTCGTACACCGGCGCCGCCACATGCATCACCGTATCGCCTTCCTCGCCCGGAATCTCGGGGCTGGAACGTGCGCCGTACTCACCGCGCAGGGTGCGGTAGACATCATTCCAGCGCGAGTTGTCGCGGCCGAGATCACGGCCCAGCGAATCGTAGATGACGATGCCCTTGGCGTCGGTGATGGTCACCCGGTAATCCAGCGAGCGCTTGGGGAAACGCCAGACCATCGCCTTCAGGTCGCGCTGCCGCGCCTTGGCCAGGTTGCGGGTGAAGCTGCCGCTGCGGATGGTGCCGTCCTTGACGTCGGCGGCGGCCATCTCGGCCAGCACGTTGGCCGCATCGACCAGGGTCGATTCCATCGCCTGGCGCACACCGGGCTTCACCTCGTTGACGAACACGCGCATCACGAAGAACGCGGCGATGCCGGTGATCAGGAAGAAGCCGAGGAACAGCTTCAGCACCAGGCGCATCGGCTAGACCTCCAGCGCGTAGCCGAGGCCACGGTGGGTACGGATCGGATCGTCGCTGGCACCGGCCGCACGCAGCTTGGCGCGCAGCGTCTTGACGTGGGTATCGACGGTGCGGTCGGCACTGTCGGCACTGCTGTCCCAGCCCCGGTCCATCAGCTGGGCGCGGCTGAGGATGGCGCCGGGACGCTGCAGCAGCGCCTCCAGCAGCGCATATTCGTAGCGGGTCAGGTCCAATGCCTGGCCACGGAAACGGATGCGCCGGCCCTCGCGGTCGATGGCGAACGCGCCATGCTCCTGCCAGCCCGCATCGGCGCTGGGCGCTGCGACGACCGGCGCCGCACGGCGCAGGCGTGCACGCACCCGCGCCACCAGCTCGCGCGGCGAGAACGGCTTGGTCATGTAATCGTCGGCGCCCAGTTCCAGGCCGAGCACCCGGTCCACTTCGTCGTTGCGGGCGGTCAGGAAGATCACCGGCAGCTGCGCCACCGGCCCGGCCTGCGCGCGCAGGCGCCGGCATACCTCGAAGCCGCCCAGGTCGGGCAGGCCCACGTCCAGCACCACCACGTCGATATCCCCGGCCTGCAGCCGCTGCAGGGCCTCGCCGCCCAGCAGGCAGTGGCTGGCGGCATAGCCCTCGCTGCGCAGCGCATAGAGCACGGTTTCGGCGATGGCGGCTTCGTCCTCGACTACCAGGACATGGGCAACAGGAGCTGTCATGGCGCGCAGCATAGCCGCTGCGGCCGCCGCCCCGTACACTGCCGCCCATGAACTATCGCCACGCCTTCCATGCCGGCAACCACGCCGATGTGCTCAAGCACATCGTGCAGCTGGCCCTGATCGACAGCTTCAAGCGCAAGGACAGCCCGTTCTTCGTGCTCGACACCCACGGCGGCGCCGGCCGCTACCTGCTGGCCAGCGAAGAGAGCCGCAAGACCCTCGAGGCTGAATCCGGGATCATGCGGCTGATGGCCCAGCCCAAGCTGCCGGAGGTGGTCGAGCGCTATCTGAAGGCGGTGCAGGCCGACAATCCGGTGGGCGCCCTGACCAACTACCCGGGCTCGCCGCTGCTGAGCGCGCAGGCGATGCGCGCGCAGGACCGCATGGCGGTCTGTGAGCTGCAGGAAGCCGAAACGGCCACGCTGAAGGCCCTGTTCGCCCATGACAGCCGCGTCGACGTGCGGGCGGGCGATGGCTATGCGCTGCTGCGCTCGCTGCTGCCGCCGAAGTTCAACGGCAGCAAGATCGGCCGTGGCCTGGTGCTGATCGACCCGCCCTACGAGGCCCAGGACGCCGAATACCAGGCGGTCCTGGCCGCGCTGGGCGAGACCCTGGCGCGCTGGCCGCAGGCCACGTGTGCCGTCTGGTTCCCGATCAAGCAGCGCCGCACCATCCTGCACTTCCTGCGCAAGGCCACCGCCCTGCCGGTGAAATCGGCGATGACGATCGAGTTCCTGGTGCGCCCGGACGACTCACCGCTGCGCCTCAACGGCAGCGGCATGCTGCTGCTCAACCCGCCCTGGCAGTTCGACCGGGTGGTCGGCCCGGCCCTGCCGGCGCTGCGCCAGCACCTGGGTGAACCCGGCGCCAGCACCCGCCTGGATTGGCTCAAAGCACCCGAATAACGGCCTTCACGAGGCTGTACCGCCGTGAGCCTTTCGTTCACGGAATGCAGCCCCGGTGATGCCACAATCGATGGACCACCAAGGAATCACCCGGTATGGCCACTCGCAACCGCATGCCGCCCTGGCATGAGATCTTCAAGGCTCCCAGCGGCCACGAGCTGCTGATCCGCCCCATCCGCCCGGAAGATGGCGCACCGCTGCAAGCGGCGTTCAGCCTGTTCGGGCCGGAAGAAATCCGTGATCGTTTCCTGCAGGCGGTGACCGAGCTGTCGCCGGAAACCACCCAGCGCCTGACCCACCCGAATCCCAAGACCGAGATCACCCTGGTCGCTGCCGAATCCCTGCCCGCTGGCGAAGCGGTGGTCGGCGCGGTCGCCCGGGCCTCGATCATCCCCGGTACCCGTGAAGCCGAGTACGCGATCCTGATCAGCCGCTTCCTGATCGGCCAGGGCCTCGGCCGGCAGCTGATGCGCAAGTTGGTGAAGTGGGGCCGCGGCAAGTACCTGGACCGCCTGTACGGCGACGTTGCCGCCGAGAACGAGCCGATGAAGCAGCTGGCCGCCTCGCTGGGCTTCAAGCCGGTGCCGCACCCGACCGGTGCCGAAGGCCTGGTGCGGATGGTGCTGGAGCTGGACAACTGACGGATGCGCCGGGCGTGCCCGGCGCGTCATTCCGGTAGTGCCGGCCGCTGGCCGGCATTGCGTTCCCCCAACGGCACATGAGGCTGCCGGCAACGGGCCGGCACGATGCACCGGGACCGGATCGGGCTTCTGCTAAAATCCGGGGTCCATGTCGCGTACCTCATACCCCGCCCCGCCGCTGCCGCGCGCCGGCCAGCTCCGCGCCTGGTGGCGCGCCCCCGCCTCGCCCACCGCACTGGCCTGGTACCTGGCCCAGGCATCGCGCGTGCACGACGCTCCGCTGCTGGTGATCGCCCGTGACAACCACGGCGCAAACCAGCTTGAAGCCGATCTGCAGACCCTGCTGGGCGGTGACCCGGCCCTGCCGGTGGTCGCCTTCCCGGACTGGGAAACCCTGCCCTACGACCGCTTCAGCCCGCATCCGGACATCATCTCGCAGCGCCTGGCTGCCCTGCACCGCCTGCCCACGCTGAAGCGTGGCCTGGTGATCGTGCCGGTGCAGACCCTGCTGCAGCAGCTGGCCCCGCGCAGCTACGTCATTGGTGGCAGCTTCGACCTGAAGGTCGGCCAGCGCCTGGATCTGGAAGCCGAGAAGCGCCGCCTGGAAAGCGCCGGCTACCGCAACGTGCCGCAGGTGATGGACCCGGGTGACTTCGCCGTGCGCGGCGGCCTGCTCGACGTGTTCCCGATGGGCGCCGACGAGCCGCTGCGGGTGGAACTGCTGGACGAGGACATCGATTCGATCCGTGCCTTCGATCCGGAAAGCCAGCGTTCGCTGGACAAGGTCGAGGCCGTGCACATGCTGCCGGGCCGCGAAGTGCCCATGGACGAGGCCAGCATCGCCCGCGTGCTGTCCACGCTGCGCGAGCGCTTCGATGTCGATACCCGGCGCAGCGCGCTGTACCAGGATCTGAAGTCCGGGCTGGCCCCGGCCGGCGTCGAGTACTACCTGCCGCTGTTCTTCGAGCGCACCGCAACCCTGTTCGACTACCTGCCCAGCGGCAGCCTGCCGGTGGTCTGTGCCGGTGCCGGCGAAGCCGCCGAGGCGTTCTGGGCGCAGACCGGCGAGCGTTATGAGCAGCGCCGCCACGATGTGGAACGGCCGCTGCTGCCGCCGTCGGCGCTGTACCTGTCGCCGGAGCTGCTGCGCGAGCGCCTGAACGATGCCCCGCGCATCGAGGTATGGGCCGCCGACCACGCACGCATCGCCGACGCGCACGCGCTGGGCGACCAGCCGCTGCCCCCGCTGCCGGTGGCCGCACGCGAAGCCCCCGCCGGCGATGCGCTGAAATCCTTCCTCGGCCATTATCCGGGCCGGGTACTGATCGCCGCCGATTCGCCCGGCCGCCGCGAGGCACTGCTGGAAGTGCTGCAGGCCGCCGAGCTGAAGCCGCCGGTGGTGGCCGACCTGCCCAGCTTCCTCGCTAGCGATGCGCGCTTCGCGATCGCGGTGGCGCCGCTGGAAGATGGCTTCGCGCTGGACGACCCGCGCATCGCGGTGCTGACCGAGCGCCAGCTGTTCCCCGAGCGCGCCGGCAGCACCCGCCGCACGCGCCGTGCCGACCGCGAGCCGGAGGCGATCATCCGCGACCTCGGCGAGCTGACCGAGGGTGCGCCGATCGTGCACGAGGACCATGGCGTCGGCCGCTACCGTGGCCTGATCGCGATGGACGTCGGCGGCATGCCCGGCGAGTTCCTGGAAATCGAATACGCCAAGGGCGACCGCCTGTATGTGCCGGTCGCCCAGCTGCACCTGATCAGCCGCTACTCCGGTGCTTCGGCGGAAACCGCGCCGCTGCATTCGCTGGGCGGCGAACAGTGGAGCAAGGCCAAGCGCAAGGCCGCCGAGAAGGTGCGCGACGTGGCTGCAGAGCTGCTGGAGATCCAGGCCCGCCGCCAGGCCCGTGCTGGTCTGGCGCTGCAGGTAGACCGCGCGATGTACGAACCGTTCGCGGCCGGTTTCCCGTTCGAGGAAACGCCGGACCAGCTGGCCGCGATCGACGCCACCCTGCGCGACCTGGCCAGCAGCCAGCCGATGGACCGCGTGGTCTGCGGCGACGTAGGCTTCGGCAAGACCGAGGTGGCGGTGCGTGCGGCATTCGCCGCCGCCAGTGCCGGCAAGCAGGTGGCCGTGCTGGTGCCGACCACGCTGCTGGCCGAACAGCATTACCGCAACTTCCGCGATCGCTTCGCCGATTACCCGCTGAAGGTCGAGGTGCTGTCGCGCTTCAAGACCACCAAGGAAATCAAGGCCGAGCTGGAAAAGGTCGCCGCCGGCACCATCGACGTCATCGTCGGTACCCATCGCCTGCTGCAGCCGGACGTGAAGTTCAAGGACCTGGGAATGGTCATCGTCGACGAGGAGCAGCGTTTCGGCGTACGCCAGAAGGAAGCGCTGAAGGCGCTTCGCGCCAACGTGCACCTGCTGACCCTGACCGCCACGCCGATTCCGCGCACGCTCAACATGGCCATGGCCGGCCTGCGCGACCTGTCGATCATCGCAACGCCGCCGCCGAACCGGCTGGCGGTGCAGACCTTCATCACCCAGTGGGACAATGCGCTGCTGCGCGAAGCCTTCCAGCGCGAGCTGGCGCGTGGTGGCCAGCTTTACTTCCTGCACAACGACGTGGAAAGCATCGGCCGCATGCAGCGCGAGCTGTCCGAGCTGGTGCCGGAGGCGCGCATCGGCATCGCCCACGGGCAGATGCCCGAGCGCGAGCTGGAAAAGGTGATGCTTGATTTCCAGAAGCAGCGCTTCAACGTGCTGCTGTCGACCACGATCATCGAATCGGGCATCGACATCCCCAACGCCAACACCATCATCATCAACCGCGCCGATCGCTTCGGCCTGGCCCAGCTGCACCAGCTGCGTGGCCGCGTCGGTCGTTCGCACCACCGCGCCTACGCCTACCTGGTGGCGCCCGACCGCCGCTCGATCACCCCGGATGCGGAAAAGCGCCTGGAAGCGATCTCGTCGATGGACGAGCTCGGTGCCGGCTTCACCCTGGCCACGCACGATCTGGAAATCCGCGGTGCCGGTGAACTGCTGGGCGAGGACCAGAGCGGGCAGATGGCCGAGGTCGGCTTCAGCCTCTACACCGAGCTGCTGGAGCGCGCGGTGCGCAGCATCAAGCAGGGCAAGCTGCCCGACCTGGATGCCGGCGAGGAAGTGCGCGGTGCCGAAGTCGAGCTGCATGTGCCGGCGCTGATTCCGGAAGACTACCTGCCGGACGTGCACACCCGCCTGACCCTGTACAAGCGCATTTCCAGCGCGCGCGACAGTGATGCGCTGCGCGAACTGCAGGTGGAGATGATCGACCGCTTCGGCCTGCTGCCGGATGCGGCCAAGCACCTGTTCGCCATCGCCGAGCTGAAGCTGAAGGCCAACACCCTCGGCATCCGCAAGCTGGACCTGGGCGAGAACGGTGGCCGCATCGTGTTTGAGTCCAAGCCGAACATCGACCCGATGGCGGTGATCCAGCTGATCCAGAAACAACCCAATCTCTACGCCATGGAAGGGCCTGACAAGCTGCGCATCAAGCACCCGCTGCCGTTGCCGGAAGACCGCTTCAATGCGGCCCGCGCCCTTCTGACCACCCTCGCCCCGGGTTGATCGCCCCCGAATACCCCGCACCGGTCCCCACCCGGTGCGGGCGGATGACCATGTTTCCTGACGCCGTACCCGCCCCCGACCTGCTGCACGCGCAGGCCTGCCTGATCGATGCCCTCTCGATGTCGCTGCAGATGCGCGACGCCTACACCCGCCACCACTGCGACCGCGTCGGACTGCTCGCGCAGCGCCTTGCCACGCACTGCGATCTCGATGACGATGCCTGCTCGCAGATCGGCCTGGCCGCGCGCTTCCATGACATCGGCAAGATCGGCATTCCCGACGATGTACTGCTGACACCGCGCCGGCACACCGACGAGGAACGCGCGATCATGCGCGAGCATCCGGTGCGCGGCGAACACATCTTCCTGGCCACCGGCCGCAGCGATGCGGCACCGGTCGCGCGGCTGATCCGCGCCCACCATGAAGCGTTCGATGGCAGCGGCTATCCCGACGGCCTGCGTGGCGAGAGCATTCCGCTGGGCTCACGCATCGTCACCGTTGCGGATGCCTACGATGCCATGACCAGCGTACGCCCCTACCGCGCGGCGATGGAACGCGAGACTGCGTTGCGCATCATCGACGAGCAGTCCGGCGGCCTGATCGATCCCTATGTGCTGCAGCGCTTCCATCGCATGCTGGCACAGGAACCAGCGCTGGCCTGAGATCCGCCGGGCATGGCCCGGCGCTACCGATCAGACAAACAGAAGGCCCGGCATTCGCCGGGCCTTCTGCATCACGCATCACGTGCGATCGATTACCAGATCACCACGCGCTTGTCGTCGGCACGCACCATCGCGTCGCCGGCCTTGCACTGGAACGCAGCGGCATACGACGGCATGTTCGACGGCGCGCCGTTGGCACGGAAGTTGGCCGGCGCGTGCGGGTCGGTGTTCAGGCGGACGCGCAGCTCACCGTCGGTGAAGTTGCGGCGCCACACGGTGGCCCAGTTCATGAAGAAGCGCTGGTCCTGGCTGTGACCATCGACTTCGACATTCGCCTTCGGATCTTCCTTCAGCGCCATCTGCAACGCGTCGTAGGCCACGGTCAGGCCACCGAGGTCACCGATGTTTTCGCCCAGGGTCAGCTTGCCCTTGACGAACACGCCCGGCACCGACTCGTAGCCATCGAACTGCGCGACCAGCTGGTCGGTACGTTCGGTGAAGGCCTTGCGGTCGGCGTCGGTCCACCAGTTGTCGAAGTTGCCGTTGGCGGCGAACTGGCTGCCCGAGTCATCGTAGCCGTGCATCATTTCGTGGCCGATGACCGCACCGATGCCGCCGTAGTTCAGCGCCGGATCGGCCTTGGCGTCGAAGAACGGCGCCTGCAGGATCGCCGCCGGGAACACGATCTCGTTCTTGGTGGCGTTGTAGTAGGCATTGACGGTCTGCGGGGTCATGCCCCACTCGGTCTTGTCCACCGGCTTGCC